>APFE030186037.1:0-26903 GCA_000404065.3 Pinus taeda
TTCCTATATACCATGGAGATTCGCCCATTTATTATATTTATAAATTTAGGGGGGGTTCTTAAAATTTTCCCTGCAAGGTATCCTTAACAACGTTAAAGGAAGCTTGCGCAACCTCATCCCAATTAAAGGTTATCTCCTTTTTCGAAAGACATGTAAAACCTTTAGCCATTTCAGCATAATTAGGAATAAACCTCCTTAGAAAGTTGGCTTTCCCTTGGAGTCTTTGTAAATGTAAAATATTTGAAGGTGGAGGCAAATCCAGAATTGCCCGAATCTTTAATGGATCTAGTCGAATCCCTTCTCAAGACACTACAAATCCAAGCAAGTGACCAGAACCAACACAAAACACACATTTGTGTGGATTGAGTCAAATCTTGTAGTGTCGGCACCATGAAGATATTGCTCTTAAATGTTGTGGGTGATCAGTCTGCTTTCGTGAATGAGCAGGTAAATAATCCAGGTAAGGTTGAACAATGTGCTTGATGTCATGGAAGGCATAATTCATTGCCCTCTGAAATGTGGCCCCAACATTCTTCAAACCGAATAGGAGTTTCTTATAGGTGAATGTGCCCCATGGACAAATAAAAGCTGCTTTCGATTGGTTGTATGGGCATATATTGATTCGATTCTAGCCAGAAAATCTATTCATAAATGAGAATATTTCGCATCCGGCACATTAATCAATAATCTGGTTGATAAAAGGAGTAGGATAATTGTCTTTTGGACATGCCTGATTTACATCCCTATAATCAACACAAACTCATATTGTTCTTTGTTTCTTCATGATAGGAACAATGTTGGAAGCCCAATCAGTAAGAGGAGCAGGGTAAATGAAACCAGCCCGCAAAAGGTTTTCAACTTCTGCTTTAATTGCAGTAGCTTTCTTTGGATGAATAGGTCAAAGCTGCTATCGAGCTAGATTGACATCAGGGTACATTTTAATTTTGTGTTCAACAATACTAGAGTCAATGCCTGGCATATCCTCATAAGACCATGCAAAAATATATCTAAATTCATGAAAAAGAGCACGATAATTATTAATTTTCAATGGAGAACAAGATTTGCCAACATTAATGTTATCTACAATATTAGGCCTAGTTGAAATATTAATAGGAATAATTTCTTCAATATTTGACAGGTTCACTCAGATTCAATTGTGTGTATGAAAACTAAATTCGATAGGAAATCAACAACTGATGGGTGGTTTAGTTCTTTTGAATAATCTTCTATGTCATCTAGAAGATGGGAACGATGATGATAATCTTGCCATGGTTGCTCTCCTATCATCATTGATTGGACGATTCCTCCATCCGTAGAATGTATACGTGAAAAAGGATCCGAAGAGGTACCATATTCTAACGAGCTATGTACCCATACAATTGTTGAGTGCAGATTTGTGTTTGCCGCGCAAGCCCAAAAGATTGATTGCTATGATGATTCAATGGGGCTTAATGGCATCACCACAATATTACTATCAACTTCAACTTTGTTGATAATCCTCCTTAAATCAGATGAGGGGGAGAAAATTGGTGGGCTCCAGCGTTGCAACAATAATGCTGCAACTCCTGGGACTCCCTTCTTTACTTTTATCAACCCAGTAGTTCGTAACAAACTTGGAAGTGACGGTACTGTATGCACAAGTACTAGCTCTTGCTGCAGCTGTCACTTGCTCAGCTGGCACAAGTCCGCTAGGAGCTTAAGCCAACTTCTATGAGCTCTTAGAAGAAGCTTTTTAATTGATGGATGAAAGCTAACTCGGAGGAAGCTAATCTATTTGCGAAAAGAGATTGAAAAACTGAAGGAAAGCGCAAACCCTAGAAAACCCTAATTCTACCAGCTAGTCCTACTAACGCAAAGAAGAGAATGCAAACTACTGAAAGAGATGCCATTACTTCTATGAAGGTAAAATACATGTGTCTAGACTACCTCTATCTGAAGAAAACATCTTTTTGTATTTTTTATTAAGTTGTCAGTTTCATCATGCATATACTTTCATTGTTCTTGACTGTGCAGGGGTGGATCAAGGAGGAGAAATACTTGGAAGAGGTCGGGATGGTTCATAGAGGGTCTACGGAGTCCCTAACACCCTTCCAGAGAGTTTCACAAAGTTTGGCTATCAAGAAACCTCATTTGTGATCTTCTACAGGAAGTCTGCAGGGGTTCTACAGGATGTTCAGGAATTTCTATAGGATGTTCATAAATTTCTACAGGATGTTTAAAAATGGGATTTTGGAGGATGGGTGAGTGAGGGAGGATGCATGAATGGATATGGAGGTAGGATAGGGGTCTGAAGTGGCCCAGGGACTGGTGGATGGAGTGGTGAGAAGGTGTAGATGGCTGAAGTGGCTCAAAAAATGCTGAAATAATGGTTGGACAAAAAGGGTAGGGTTACGTGGGCAAGAGGACAAATGTGAGACGAGGAACCTAGTTAGGAGATGGCTCTGATGAAGCTTGGGTGGATGAAAGAGTGGAAGAGATGCTCTGCACTGTGTACTTTCAACTGAATCAATAAAGTCCTAGCTAATCTAATCTGGCTAACAATAAAGTGAATGAACAACAACTTTATTTGAAGGAGAACCATATATATCAACTATGCAATGAGACATTTCAGAGATCTGAACACATAACCAACTTCTGCAAATGAAAACAACATAGTAATGATTGCATGGCAAAGCAAACTAGTGTTTTTGTTTGGGACAACACGGTTACTTCAATTCCAGCCCCTGATCCAATGAGGAAGAGGTGAAACCAAAAGTGTTTGTTGACCCTTTTCTGGAGCTTTTTTCCCTGTTATTATCCTACCAATCTATTATAAACATCTAAAGCAATTCTATTCATAAACAGTGACCTAGTTAATCAACACAACTCAATCTACCTAATACAAATACGTTTGCAAATTCATAAAAAGGAAAACAATGATGCATAACAAAAGATAACAGTACATAAAGGAGGCCCTAGGCTCTCAGGTTGGGCCCAACCCTGAGAGTTACGGCTCCTATAGAAAAATCAAAGTTGATATAAAATATGACTGCTTATCATTATAAAAAAATAGTCATTAGTCAAAAGTTATGCCAAAATGGCTACAAGAAAACGAGCTGAAAGTGACAATACTGTAGTGCAAGAAAATGCAATGGTTTCAAAAAGTCCCTTACGAAGGCTGATGCCTTATCATTTATACACCACGAGGTCCCTAGCAGGCCTCCTAAATCCAGGGGACTTGGTTGTCCAAACTATTAGTAGATAGTCCCTTTTCCAAAATCTGCTTGGCTACCTTCAAGATCCGTTTTTGGTGGCCTGTAAGCTCGGAGTTGGGGGTGGAGATCCCGAGGAAGGGCTATTTAATGTCATATAAAACCCCCCTATGAATCCTCACCTCAAGCTTGGCTGTCATCTAGCCCATGATTGCTTGGTTTTGCTCCAACATGTATCAAAAAACCTGAAATAAGCACCTGTTAGCCACCTAGGAAGAGTGACCACCCTTATTCGTACAAATGACATAAACATACTAAAAAACAATGCATAAGCTATGAAAAATGGAGGATTGAACAAGGACTGAACAAGGATAATTAGGAAAAATGAGCCCAATAAGTTACCCAATTTGGGGCTCATGATCACCCCCCTGCTAAATGGGTTGCTCATCCTCTGAGCAACTAGTCCAACTGCTCATCCTTAATTGCTTTGATCGCCTCCCTTACATCCCAAGCTTCTGATGTAGTATCCTCTTCCCTGTCATGGAATCCAGCCTTCCTTTCCACCTCTTCCCACTTCTTATGCTCTTCTTCTTCTTTTGTGCCTCCTTCTAACAATCCCAAAAGCAAAGGTGGACTTAACTTGAGGCCTATCCAGCTAGCCTCGAGGTTCTGCATAGACTTTTTGTAGAGAGTCACTCAAGCCAAGGCCTCCCTCATTCTAGTTGGAGTGTGGTATTCCCTGATTTTGAGGCTGTGGGACAATGTGTTCCACCCACGGGTGCAAGCATGAACACAATTGTCCCCCAATAGTCTCTCCATATCCTCAAAGTGTGCTATGGCCTGAACCTACCGATCCATGTACTCTAACAGAGCCTGAGAGTTGGTTTCTAGGTGCTGGTGGGCGAATATCAATGTTGTGGGGTCCCCTGGCTCTGCTCTAATCAACAGTGGTTCCTGTAGTTCTCGGTCCATGACATTTCTGACCTCTGCCACTCTCTTTTTTTCATGGTTTAGGTCATTGCCATCAGCTGCATGTCCCCTATTGCTGTGTTGGGGTCCCACGAGGTTATGTTTGGAAGGGCCAAATTATGAAGGTAGAACTCTGATAGCTTGGCCTTGTCTTCTGATAAACTGTTGTTACATAAATCCATGAACTGTTGGGGGTTTTGGATTTGGGTGATACCCCTCTGTGCCAACGTGTTGATTTGGAATTGCAACCACTGATCCCTGAGGTATAGGCCATCAGATTTAGTCGGTTGCCTACATTGCAGAGCTTCCATTGCCCAACTGGCCATGCAGGCCAGTTGTGCCTCCTTTTCTTGTATCTGCTATTTTAGAGATTGTATCTCTAGGTCTGCTTGCAATTCCCTTTCCTGTAGTTGCCAGTGTAGTTCCTCAAGATCAGCTTGCATTCCTTCTTTTCCCTGAGGCTCTTCTGTGGCGTCCTTAGCTACTGTGTCCTCTTCTTTCCTTTGTCCTTGTAGCTGTAGCTACTGTCTAAGCAGCTCATTCTCTTCTCATAGCTTGGCCTATTAGGAGATCTCCACATGCCATACCCTTGCCAACTCTCTTTGGGTCTCCTTGAGCTTTTCCTCTAGAGGGCCTATATCTGCCACCCCCTTGGATTTAGTGATTTTCATCCAAGTGTGGGTCCATACTCTTTCTTCCTCTAGTGCTAGGAAAAGCGGCACTGTGAATTTTTGAGGAATGATTTTCCCGGCCTCTAAGAAGTTATAATAAGAGCCCAGGCTAGGCTGGGGGCTTGGTTCCATAATGGTATCGACCTTCTCTTCCTCCTGTGATGACTTGGCTACTCTTTCCTCCATCTGTTCAGTCTCTTTCAACCTAGCCAAAGTTTCCTGTAGAGCAGGCTCAGAATCCTATAGAGAGGCCTCCGAGTTCAATTTATCCATCCTTTCTTTCCATATGGATGTCTCTGGGCTTCCCCGCTCATAAGTGATGGATGCCTTGGAGGGGGACCTCTCCTTTGATGTGGTAGGGGTGTCTACAATTGTGATTGGCTCTTTTGACGGAGGCTGGGGTGTGCCAGTCTTAATCCTCACACTCCTTCTTGCCTTAAAATACAGGGGAGGCTCCCTCTTTCACTTTTCCTTCTGCTTGGGAGATGTGCTTAGGGTGGCCAACACAGTTGCTGCCTCCCTAGCTAGAATCTTGACCAATTTCTCCTTCTGCTTCCCTTTCCCCAGACTTCCTGTAGAAAGTCCTGTAGTGGTTGTTTTCTGGCTTCCTGTAGAAGCAGTTTTTGGACTTCCTGTAGAAATGGCCTTCTGGCTTCCTGTAGAACCAGTTGGCACTGTTTTAGCTGGCTTGGCTGAGGGTCCTTTTTCCTTCAGCTTGGCTATGGCTGCCTTAGGTGTGCCTTCACTTTCTTGGACATTCTCAGTCCTTTCTACCCCGCTCTACAGTCTTTTCTCCCTGGGTGTTTGTGTCATTTTACCACCCACTGTTTCGGCCTTAGCAGCTTGGCCTTTTTCTTGTGTCTCTTTCTGTTCTTTCTTTGGTGGTTTGCCCAGGGTTTCTTGACCTTTAGCTTCTTTTCTGCCTCAATGTGCTCCTTCTCCTCGCTGCTGGAGGAAGTGAGCTCCTCGACCAAAATTCGGATGTCATCATCCTTAGACATATTTCGAAAAATTTCCCAGGAGAGAGGGACAGTGTAGGTATGGGGTGCATCTTCCACAAGGAGCTTGATAAGCCCATGATGGGCCAACTGGTCTGGTGTCCCTTCCCTTAACCTTGTTGCACACTCAATCAAGGATTGCAGGAGGAAGTAGGGAATGCTCAATTTTTGTTTTGTGGGCAGATCTATTTGGTGCCTGAGTTCAGTTAGCAAACGGAAATGATAACCATATACGATGTTGAACCACCCCTCACAGGTAATATACTTCATAATTTGGAGGCTGACTTCGTTCCAAAATGGTTGTAGGCTGGTACTTCGGACCCCATTCTTATCGTCTCAAAACTGTTCCTATGTCAAGAAGAACTCCTTTTTAGCCTCTTGCCCCAATTTCCTCTCCTCTTTATCCCAGGGTACCCCCATTGGTAGATCAGTGACTCTGCTAATGAGCTGTGGGGTGAGTCTTAGGGTCAATCCTCTAAAGTTGATAGTGGCTAGTGTCTTTGATTTTGGCTTCAGGGACCTTAGGAATTCTTTTGTGATTTCATCATCGTGACCTTGAAGTTTGTCATAGAATGTCATCCAGTGTCCACGGGAAAATAAGTCTACCACCTCAGGGGTTTCTCGTAGTTTCTTGGAGTCCGAGGGTTCCTTTCTGATAAACCCTCCTGGCATGGTGAGAAATACTCTATTTTTTCTTGCTCTGTGAGTAGAAAGGGAATTCTAGGTGTGTTTCCTTCTCAGAACGCTGAAAACAGTATCTGCAGGCCTCTTCGTATCAATTCCTCTGTTTTGAAACTTGACTTCTCGTGTACAGAAGGACGACTCAGGATTTCTCTAAACAGAGTGCAGAGCTATGTTTCCAACATACACACAATCATGTAAAAATTCACAGTTTTTTCATCGGTTAGCCTTGATAGTGTCTCAACTTTTCTACAGGAGGAATTTAACTCAGGACTCGTGGAGGAAATCTTGGACGCAAACCACGAAGACAATTTCATGCAACCATAAGTAAACTGCTTTTGGATTCACAGACAAATTTTCTTTTAAATTTTTTCTACCCCCAGCACGTCGAATTCACCACCTTTTGAACTATTTTGCATGGGAATGGTGTGTTTGGGGCCTACCTCTTTAAGACTTGCCACCAGGGTTGGAATTTGGATTCCTCTTTACCCATCATACAATTTTCTTTTGACTTTTTAGGTATTTATTTTACCCTTCAAGAAACGTTATGTTTAAAAATTTTCCCTTCAAGAGTGATGTTTTGATGATAAATTAACCCTTCACTAATAAATGTTTCATTAAAAACACATATCTATCATAATAAAAAAAAACCAAAATGACCATAACACATAAATAACTTACTGAATTCTCAATTTTGGGTTGAAATTGTATGGAACACTCACAATAAAATCTTCATAATTCTGAAATCAAATGTCCTTGACTCAGACATGCCATAGCATCTGTATATATGAGAAATTACTAAGGATATCTTATGGGATATATAAGATGACCAACAAAGTAGAACTATAAGATGGACAATCCTCTACATCCTCTCCATGATTGTAATCACATGGAATCAATGTGGGGGTCCATTGCAGAGAGTTTGTAATCAAGCAAGTACAATGTATTAAAAGTGTTTTAGTATTTCATAAGTGGCGGTATGCAATTCTTCATAAACCATATAATTCAAAGCTTTTAAGTGATATGTTGAGACACTCGATATCTGGTGCAGATTGTAGTCGAACTGACACTTCCACTGTTCCACAGGTGACATTGTGACATAAGATAACCTTCATAAGTGAGTGGTGAGTCGGTGAGACTGTGACAAGCCTCTCGCCCAAACAATCCAATAAATTTGGGTGACCAATACACTCAGGGAGAGTAAATGGCTACAAGAAAGATTGTGGTCCAAATTTATTATGACAAGGAAGAGGTTTTGTTCTTTATCTATGTAGGTTTGATGATGCACAAACACACTCATGGATTGTTTGTTTGTTTCATTCAAGTGAGAATTTTAATGATGTTTGCATAAGAGATATATACATATTCATTGGATTTCAAGGAAACTTTTTTGACTCAGATTCTAATCCAACTTACCCTGATCAAATGAAAGAATTGTGAGTTATTGAACAACATTCCTTTTAAGGAGTGTGAAATATATATGTTTTCTTCTCCTTGTCCCTTCTAGGTGATACCTATGGGAATTCAATAATACTAAGATCGAGCATCTGATGAGACCTCATCATGAACAAAAACATTTCAAACCGAGCCAAATTTGTTTTGTTGTGGGCACACACACACACATATATATATATGAATGACATAATTTGATATAAAGTCTCTATTAGACTAGATGCTTATTGATCACTTAGTTTATATATTTAAGTAGACTAGGAAATAACCTTCGTTGAATGGTCTCAGATCCATTTTCCGTGGTTGTGTGTCCTTAGGCTATAGGTTAATAAAAATATGTTTTTCTTTCTATGTGTGTGCATATTCAAATTCACTCCGAAGCTCTCTTCAATTGGCATGGTCCACTCATATGCACCTCAAGCTGCATCAACAAGAAAGCAAATTATTCAAAGGTGAAAAAGGGGCCTAAATAGATTTACCCATGGAAAATTGAAAGCTTGTAAAATTAATGAGACAAAAGATAATAGAGAAAAGCTAAGAATGTGAAGCCTAGGAATAAAAGTACATAAAATTGTTATCTATAAGTTTATAGTTTCTTTTTGTAATAATTCCTAAAGCATAAAAGAGCCCAACAAAGGTCATTTCTAGACGATTTTGCCAAAATTATTATGTTTACAATTCAGTTCTTCAACACCATTTCTACATTTATTAATTTTAATAAATTAATAAATAGTTTCTAATGATGTTTTAGATTCGTTTCATTCTCATGGTCAAGTTGTAAAGTTAATAAATTATATTTTGGTTTACTTGAATGCTTAACCCACTTAACGTGCTACACGTATGTGTTTAAGTAACACACCTTGTTGGTGATGGATAGAGTAAACATAAACCATAGTAATAGTTAAATATATACACATTTTTTACAAATTTTATGAAAGAACTGTATTTATAAATTAAAATTGTAAATTGACGATTTTCTTTTTAGTTCTATAGTATGTATTAAAATTGCTTTTGTTTGGCTAAGAGTTTGATTTCATGGAATGTAAGGAAATAGGTTAATAGCCCAAGGCTCAGAGTCATTTGGTAAGAGTGAAATCCCTACTACTAAGGTAATTATAGGGTATGGTTTTTCTTGAATAATCATGATGAGTCAACCTGCATTAGGTAATTCCAGGGCCATGATGAGTACTCAGACTACTACTAAGGTAATTCTAGGGTATGGTTTTTCTTGAATAACCATGATGAGTCAACCTGCATTCGGTAATTCCAGGGCCATGATGAGTCAACCTGCATCATGGATAGCTATTAGTGATGATTGTCCCCAATGTGAATTTCACAACTGAATTATAATAATTTTTCCCACTATGTTAAAAAAATATTAAAATATTAAAGAGAGCAATTCACTAATTTTACTGAATATATTTCAAATATATTTTTAAGTAAAACATCATAAAGAAAACACTAAACTTTTTAAAAAAATTGCATTTGTCAAATTTTAATGGTTTAAAATTGAAAAGAGTTTTAAACATACAAAATTGAATTATACATTAAAAAAAGTGATTTAATCCACATAAATCCACAATTTCTTTAAAACATACCCTACTTAATTCCAATCCAAAAAAAATATATAGTTTAATTTTAATTTCAGCCACACGTTTATGTAAAATAAAGCCAAGGAAACTGCCTTTATCATCCTCATATTTTTAATTAAAACATCATTAAAAAACACTAAATTTTTTTATCAAATTTTAATGGTTTAAAGTTAAAGAGAGTTTTAAATGCATTGAATTAATTTATATATTAAAAAAATGATTTAATCCACATAAATCTATAATCTTTTTAAAACATATTATACTTAATTCCAATCCAAAAAAATAGTTAGTAATAACCTAGCTCTGACCTAGATGGTCATGAATAATATATTTCAGCAAGTATTGTGGAAGCCACAATCATAGAGCTTATGGTGCACACAAATTTTAATTTCAGCCGCACATTTATGTAAAATAAAATAATATTAAGGAAATTGACACAACTTCAACAATTATACAACTTTACAAATATTATGGTTATAACCGCAAATTGACGCAGCTTCCACAATTATTCAACTCTACAAATATTATGGTTATAACCGCATCTAAAATTATAGAGATAAAATTACATTGCAAGCAAATTGTGCAAATTGTTCAGATTTCAAAATTACACTGCAAGCCCATTGTTCGGATTTCAAAATTAAGTGTTATAGGAACGCTTTGTTCAAATTTAGTGTCCGTTCCAAGATGAATGGAAAGGTATAGACTCTGGATAAGATTTTAATAACGTTTTCAGAAAAACCTTAGCCGCCAAAAATACGTTCTGCATCCTTCCAAACACGTCATGCCTGACGGTCATTTAAAAATGTTCAACGTATTTTACGGGCGAAATGGCCTCTGACGGGCAAAATGCCCGTCAAATTCCAACCCTGCTTGCCACCCTCGACGTAAACAGACCAAGATTCTTCGTAATGCCGGGTTTCCTGTAGCACACCTTCCTGTAGAAAGCTTTTTTGGCTTCTGGAGGACGTCACGGTGGTTCTGGACGAGTCTGAGCTGCGGAAGGACATAAGAATAGATCGAGAAGCTCAAGCTAACAACTTGCAGAGGAGGAGGACGCGTACTCGGCTGCAAAAATGGTTCCAAGTGCGAATGACAGCAGTTTACCGTGAGTTATTCGACCGGCCAATTTGAATTGTTGCGGAATTCATGGCACAGGGGTGAGCTGTCCAGGCCGATGCGTTGGCCAACGTCACAGCCATCATTCCTCGGCGTGTCTCTGACCACCGAATCCTTCCCTATGCATTCACCGTCGCCATTTCTGTGACACTGTCGATTCTCCCCGAATGGACACTTCCCACGTGTCAACTGCCCGTCTTTTCGGCATAACCAAGCTCATTCGGATCCTACGATGCCATCTGACTGGCTGTGGGTGGCTAGCTGAATGGCCACCAGACTTGTTCAATCCGCCCATTCTCACAGTCATGAAAATTTTAGAGTATAGTTCATGCAATTCGACGAATAAGGTTAGGCACTTACCTGTGCAGCCTTGGATGTGTTTTGCAGGCTTCAGGACGAGGAATGCTGGATTTTCTTGTTGCTGCTTCGTGCACGGGTGCTGGAGCTCCTCTTCCATTAGCTAATGCTAGATACAAGACCTCGAGACCCGACTCTCTGGTGGTGAATGCTGCATGCACTGGCTTCGTTTGATGTGAGCTGCTGGTGTCTCCATGGTATGTGCTCCAGCTGGATCAGCTGCTACAGGATTCCTGTAGGACATCCTGTAGCCATTTCTCCTCCTGGGGTACATGTTGAAACAAACAAAGTTGCGTTCATGGATGAAGGGTCCTGAGGGTGCCTTGACAGGTAATGTGTGCGAGCCTCTGCATGATTTATTTTTCACTTGAAAAAACAAATTTTTATCTGAGAAAATAGGATTCTCGTATGACTGTGCAGGTATATTCAACCAGATGGTGGAAATGGTGGTGGAAGGAGATGAAACAAGTGGAGGATGGAAGAAAAGAGTGGTTTCATGCCTCCTCAACAAACTTCAAGCTTCAAATCCCTCTCCATAATCGATTCTGGCCTGCCCAAAGGCTCTACAAGATGTTTCCTATAGAAATGCAAAACTTCCTGTAGAATGTCCTGTAGCTTCCTGTAGAAGGTTGAACCACGACCAGATTGTGTCCGAATCCTGAAAAAAATGAGTGTTCATCGAGGGAGTGTATGTGAGGATGCCTGGTAACTTGGTAGGGACCCCTATCCTTGTGTTGGGAGACCTCTTTTCTGCATTGTGTTCTTGCAACCTGCAACAATTTCCAGGGATTAAACTTGTTTTTTTCTCTGTTTCTTCCTTCTTTTTCTTTTTCTTTTTCTCTTTTTATTTTTCTCTCTTTTTATTTATTTTTTTTTTTAAGAGACAGAAGGGGTGCCTCAATGAGGTTCTCACCCCTACTATCTGCCTTGGGCACCTCAAAGAGGTTTTCACCCAAGGGTCTTTTTACTCAAATTCTTTATTTTCGGAGAGACAGCAGGGGCACCTCAATGAGTTTTTCACCCCTACCATCTGCCTTGGGCGCCTTAGAGAGGTTTTCACCCAAGGATCTTTTTTATCGTATCTTTTTTTTTTTTGATATGATGATGCTCAGGGTGTGGCCAAAACAGAGGCAGAACCCTTCTCTATTACTAGCACTGATTTTTCCACAGTTTCGATGAACTCATGCCTCGAAAGAGGTTTCTTGTAGATCTTTAGTCGATGCCCATTGACGAGCATGGGGATGGCTTCTTCATCAATGGTCTGGATAAGGATGGAACCATTATCATTGCACTTCTCCACTGCATATGGTCCTAGCCATCTTGTCCTCAGCTTCCCTTTGAAATCCTTATGTCTAGAATCATACAGCAGTGCCCAATCTCCCGGCTGGAATTGTTTGTCATTAAGGTGTCGGTCATGCCATATCTTCCTCTGAAGTTGAACCATTTCTGAGTGGAGGAGGGCCTGCATTCGATGTTCATCTAACCCATTCAACTGCAATAACCTTTCTCGTTGAGCATGGCTGAGATCTAGGTCCAGCTGAGCTGCCATCCTCAATGTGTTGTACTAGAACTCAATTGACAGCAAAGCCCTCTTCCCATAGACCAGCTCATAGGGTATGAAATTGGTTGTGGTCTTCCAAGTGGTGGTGTAGGCCCAAGTGGCCTCAACCAGGCAATTTGCCCAATCCTTTTTGCTGCTGCTCACCACCTTAGTCAAAATCTCTTCTAATGATCTATTAGTGACTTCCACCTGCCCATTTGCTTGAAGATGATATGGGGTGGAAGTCCTATGCTTGATCTTGTGATGAGCGAAAAAGTCTTCAATTAAGTTGGAGGTGAACTGGATTCCTTGATCGGTGACTAACTCTCTTGGGTAGCCAAATTTGTAGAAGATGTTTTCTCTTAAAAACTCAGCCACCTTTTCTTCTATCGCTGCCTTGATTGCCTTGGTTTCTGCCCACTTTGTCAGATAGTCTATGCACACAATGATGTAAGACCTTTGCCTCGAAGGAGGGTTGATAGGACCAACAAAATCCATACCCTACTTCTCAAATGGCTCAAGGGTCACTTGAGGTTGGAGAGGCATTTCGTCCCTTGGAGTCGGTTTCCCCATCCTCTGGCATCGGTCACATTGGCTGATATATATTCTGACATCTTGATGAAGAGTGGGCCAATAGTAGCCTACCTGTAGAATTTTGAAGGCAGTCCTCTTGGCTGCAAAATGTCCTCCACAGGGCCCATTGTGACAGGTTAGGAGGATGTCCCCAATCCAAGTGAATGAGGCACTCTTCCTCACGATTCTGCTCTTCTCCTTTGAGGATAGATGCAGAGGGAATTGTGTTGAGACCAAGTAGTTTTCTATATCAGCAAACCACAAAGAGAGCACTGAGATAACAAACATATGTTCATCTGGCATCTGGTCATCCACTGTTCCTTCTTCACCTGCAGGCAAATCCAATCTAGACAAGAAATCAGCAACAACATTTTCTTTACCTGCTTTGTCAACGATAGTCAAATCAAACTGATGCAACAAAAGTAACCATATAATGATACGAGCATTCACATCAGGCTTATTCATTAAATATCTAATTGCAGCATGATCAGTCTGTACAAATTTTTGATAGCCAGTGATGTAGTGTCGAAACTTGTTCAGGGAATGGACCATGGCTAGGAACTCCTTCTCAGTTACAGTATAGTTCATTTCTGCCTTGGATAAGTTTTTGCTGACAAAGTATATGGCATATGGAAGTTTTTCCTCAACTTGTCCTAAGGATACCCCTATGGCTTTGTTCTAGGCATTAGTGTGGATGTGGAAAGCTAGGGCCCAGTTTGGGCCTCTCAAAATTGGGGCGGACACTAACTTATCCTTCAACTCATTCAGAGACCTCTGACAGTCATCAGTCCATTTAAACTCAACATCTTTTCCTAAGAGGCCAAACAATGGTGAGACTAGCTTACTAAAATCTTTAATGAATCTTCTATAATATCCCGCTAAGCCTAAGAAACTCTGAACATCTCTTACCTTCTGAGGAGGTGGAACCTTTTTGATGATAGCAATTTTATTAGGATCCACCTGTAATCCTTGGCGAGAAATGGTATGACCTAACGCAGTCCCTTCAGTCATCAAGAATTCACATTTTTTGGGGCTGAGGGAAAGGTTCATCTCAATGTACTTGCTTAAAACTTTTCCTAGGTTGGACAAGGCTTCTTGGAAGCTAGACCCGTAAGGAGTAAAGTCATCCATATAGATTTCCACCGAATCATGAACGAGCTCGGCAAAGATGCTCAGTACAGCTCTCTGGAAAGTGGCAGGGGCATTGCATAGCCCAAAGGGAAGGACTCAGTAGGCAAAGGTACCCCATGGACAAGTGAAGGTGGTCTTATCTTGGTCCTCCGGGCTGATTTGGATCTGATTATACCCGCTGAACCCATCTAGGAAAGAGAAAAACTTCTTTCCTGCCAGTCCATTCGACACCTGATCTATGAAAGGGAAAGGGAAGTGGTCTTTCTTGGTGGCTTTGTTCAGTTCTTTGTAGTCCACACAGATTCTCCACTTCCCATTTTTCCTGGGTACCAACACCAGAGGGGAAAACCATTCATTATCCGAGATGGGGTAGATGAATCCTACATCCAACAATTTTTGCACTTCTACTTTAACAATGTCCTTAAGGGTTGGATTCATTCTCCTCTGAGGTGCCTAAATGGTTTACTGTCCTCTTTAATGTAAATATGATGGGTATAGACCGAGGGATGGATTCCTTTCATTTCTTTGTAGCTCTAGACAAAAGCCTCCAAATGACGGGTCAAGAGGCTACATAGCTCCTTTTCCTGAGAGGGAGAGAGAGAGGAGCTGATCTTTAAAGTTATTTCAGGGTCAAACTCCACATTCTTAACTCTGGGAGTGGTCGGATTAGTCACACATAGGTCCACTAAATCACTGGCTTGGGTATCTTCCACCAACTCTTCCAAGGATAGTGCACCGGGAGGAGGATTTTGGATTAAGTTCTCAATCAAATCATCCTCGATTGAGGACCTCCCTTGGTGGCCTCCACTCTGCACAATGGTGCAGAGTAGACTTCATCCTCCTCTCCTTCTTCCAACTAGAGGGGTAAGTCATGTTCTAGCGAAGGTTGGGCAGGAGGGTATAGGACCAACTGTTTGGACATAGGCCCATTTTTTATGGTCATGCTTCCTGCTCGACAGCTGATGTAAGCATCCACAGTAGCTAGCCAAGGCCCTCACAAAATGAGGGGATATCCAGTGAGTTTTGCCTTTGGCTGAAGGACCAAGAAGTCCGCAGGGTACTCCCAGGAGTCAAAAGAGACCAAGACATCTCCACAATCCCTTCGGGAGTCACGGTGGAGCGGTCTGCCAATTGCAGTAACTGTCGAGGTCTTCCTTAAGGAACTCTGAAGGTTGAGCTTAAGCATGGTGGCCCTGGTCATCACATTAATGGCGGCCCCTAGATCAATCAAGGTGTGGGGTATGATGGTGCCATTGATGTGAACATCAACTACAAGACTCCCAGGGTCCAAATACTTTGGACGAATTACTTGCCCCAACATAAGATCAGACAGTTGTCCTATGACATTGATAGTTGAGGCATCTCTTTTTTGCCTGCCTGGGTGCTTAAAACACTTCTCCTTAATCAATTTGTTGTATATCGGTACATCTTTTATGGCCTAGAGAAGTGGTATTTTCACACACAACTGCTTGAGTTCTCCCAGAAGCTTAGTCTCTTCTGGGTTGGGTTGTGTGGTTATTGTGAGTCACTCAGGAAAGGGTGGAATGGCTTGGGGTTCACTTTCATATTTCTCTTCCTCCTCCTCTAGGGGAGGAGGTTGGCGCTCTAGAAGGACCTTCCCAGATCACAGGTTGATCTCCTGGACCTCCACAACATAGGTAGGGCATGTTGTCTCCCTAGTATATACCTGCTGGGCCTGTCTGTTGTTGGGGTTCGGGTTCGGTTGAGCAGGCATCTGGGGTTGTCTTGGAGGAGCAGGAGGTAATGGCTGTGGTTGAGTCGGTGGTGGAGGCAAAATGGCGGGAGGAGGGTTGTATTGAGGCCTCCACCCTGGTTGAGTTGCATTCCACTGAGGTTGTGGTTGGGCATGTGAGTGAAACGAATGAGGAGGAGGTTGAGTATGGTATGGAGATGGATAAGACCACGGAGGAGGTGCGGACCAGGAAAGATGAGCAAGGGGGGCCCAAGAAGGTATGTGAGCAGATTGGTTGGGGTTATAATAAGCTTGGGATGTCCCTTGCATCCCCTGTTGGTAAGGTCTAGGCCCATGTGGCCTCCTTTGGTTGAGGAAGTAGAGAGGCTCAGTAACCGCCTCAGTCCCTAGGTACATGGCTTTAAATCCAGGCAAGCTAGGGAATTGGTTGGTGGGGTGGTCTTCCTCACAAACGAAACATACCTCTACTGAGTGCAATGGGCACTCATTCTTAGGATGCTTCCTCATGCATCTAGGACAAAAAATGTTCAAAGCCCTCTCAGCTTCCTCTTTCTTTTGCTGAATTCGGAAGGTATCAAGTTGCATGGCGATAGTCTGTCTCATCTCACTCTTGAGGTCTTCCATCTGGTTAGCAAACTCATGCTTAGAGAAGGTGGTACTAGCTGAAACTAGATTCCCCCTACCTCTCTTCTGGGCCACCATAGAATGGTTTCTAAACACGGTCTTTATGTCCTCATAAGGTAGTTGGTAGATGTCCCATCCAGCCAGCATGTTAAGGGTGTCCAGAAGGTCTTCAGGGACTCCTCGGAGCAGAACCAACTTCAGAGATTCCAGGTCAAGTGTGCACCTGGCCCGTTTATAACTAAGTTGGAACCTTTCCTCGTAATCTTCTAAAGACTCATCACTTCCAATGGTCATCCGAAAGATTTCTCCCTTGGCTTCCTTGGACCTACAGTAGTCCCGGTATTTGGCATTGAAAGCTTGTTGCATCTAAGCCCAAGTGGTGATACTGTTTCTAGGTAACCCCATGAACCAGAGTAATGCTGTGTCCTTGAGGGTAGAGGGAAAGAGTTTCAACTTTTGCTCGTCCTGAGCATAGTCGTAAGTTCGACAAAGGACAACAAACTCAAACAGGAAGGTATCAGGGTCTTCTGTAGTAAATCCATGGAAGTGAGGTAAAGCGGAGGGACTTATGTTTTTCATTTTCATGTCTCCATTTGTCTCTCAAATAGGAAAGGCACCTTCTATTCTCTCATTTTCTCTTCTACCGATTCGGTTGTCAGCCATGGCTTCAAATGGAGTGTTCTCTAACTCTTCTTCTGTTATAGGATCTTCGTATATCTCAGGAGGTTTGCCTATAAGTTCTTCTGGCTCACTGCCACCAGAGAAGAGAGAAGGTTGACTCAATCATGTGGTGGGGGTGTTGGGTAAGAATTTGCCGGTTTTATCTCTGTTCCTATGAGGATTGAAATGGAAAGACTTTTGCTTGCTTTTGTTTTTTCTGCTGGTACCTGCAAAACTAAAATAGATTAAACTACAACTAACTATCTTGCTGAAATGAAAAGGCAGAATTGAAATGAAAGCAGGAAAGGACTAAGCTATGCTTGCAGAATTCAAATTACAGAATTGAAATGCTAAGCTACGCTTGTAGAATTGAAATTGCAGAATTGAAATGCTAATCTATGAAAGCAGGAAATGTCTACTCTACTTTTGCGAAAATGAAATTGCAGAATGGAAATGAAATAAACTACTTTAGCAGAAAAGATTGGTAGGAGGCCAAATGGAAGAAAGCAACAATCACCAATACACTTTTTGATGCTTCCCAGCAAATGGTGCCAAAAGAGGTGGCCTCTAGTATTGCATGCAATAACTTGCAACTCCTAGGACTCCCTTCTTTACTTTTATCAACCCGGTAGTTCGTAACAAACTTGGAAGCGACGGTGCTGTATGCACAAGTACTAGCTCTTGCCGCAGCTGTAACTTGGTCAGCTGGCACAAGTCTGCTAGGAGCTTAAGCCAACTTCTATGAGCTCTTAGAATAAGCTTTTTAATTAATGGATGAAAGCTAACTCGAAGGAAGATAATCTATTTGCGAAAAGAGATTGAAAAACTCAAGGAAAGCGCAAACCCTAGCAAACCCTAATTCTACCAGCTAGTCCTATTGATGAAAAGAAGAGAATGCAAACTACTGAAAGAGATGCCATTACTTCTACGAAGGTACAATACATGTGCCTAGACTACCTCTATCTGAAGAAAACATCTTTTTGTATTTTTTATTAAGTCGTCAGTTTCATCATGCATATGCTTTCACTGTTCTTGACTGTGCAGGGGTGGATCAAGGAGGAGAAATGCTTGGAAGAGGTTGGGAAGGTTATGAAAGGGTCTAAGGAGTCCCTAACACCCTTCTAGAGAGATTCACAAAGTTTGGCTATCATGAAACCTCATTTGTGAGCTTCTACACGAAGTCTGCAAGGGTTCTACAGGATGTTCAGGAATTTTTACAGGATGTTCAGACATTTCTATAGGATGTTTAAAAATGGGATGTTGGAGGATGAGTGAGTGAGGGAAGATGCATGAATGGATATGGCGGTAGGATAGGGGTTTGAAGTGGCCCACAGACTGGTGGATGGAGTGGTGAGAAGGTGTAAATGGCTGAAGTGGCTCAAAGAATGCTGAAATAAAGGTTGGACAAAAAGGGTAGGGTTATGTGGGCAAGAGGACAAATGTGAGATGAGGAACCTAGTGAGGAGATGGCTCTGATGAAGCTTGGGTGGAAGAAAGAGTGGAGGAGATGCTCTGCACTGTGTACTTTCAATTGAATCAATAAAGTCTTGCAAGTAATCAAAGTCCTAGCTAATCTAATATAGCTAACAATAAAGTGAATGAACAACAACTTTATTTGAAGGAGAACCATATATATCAACTATGCAATGAGACATTTCAGAGATCTAAACACATAACCAACTTCTGCAAATGAAAACAACACAGTAATGATTGCATGGCAAAGCAAACTAGTGTTTTTGTTTGGGATAGCACAGTTACTTCAATTCCAGCCCCTGATCGAATGAGGAAGAGGTGAAACCAAAAGTGTTTGTTGACCCTTTTCTGGAGCTTTTTTCCCTGTTATTATCCTACCAATCTATTCTAAAGATCTAAAGCAATTCTATTCATAAACAATGACCTAGTTAATCAACACAGCTTAATCTACCTAACAGAAATACGTTTGCAAATGCATAAAAAGGAAAACAACGATGCATAAAGGAAAGATAATAGTACATAAAGGAGGCCCTAGGCTCTCAGGTTGGGCTCAACCCTGAGAGCTATGACTCCTATAGAAAACTCAGAGTTGATATAAAATAGGACTGCTTATCATTATCAAAAAATAGTCATCAGTCAAAAGTTATGCCAGAATGGCTACAAGAAAACGAGCTGAAGGTGATAGCACTGTAGTGTAAGAAAATGCAATGGTTTCAAAAATTCCCTTACGAAGGCTGAGGCCTTATCATTTATACACCATGAGGGCCCTAGCAGGCCTCCTAAATCTAGGGGACTTGGCTGTCCAAACTGTTAGTAGATAGTCCCTTTTCCAAAATCTGCTTGGCTGCCTTCGAGATCCGTTTTTGGTGGCCTGTGAGCTCGGAGTTGGGGGTGGAGATCCCGAGGAAGGGCTATTTAATTTCATAGACAAACCCCCTACGAATCCTCACCTCAAGCTTAGCTGTCATCTAGCCCATGATTGCTCGGTTTTGCTCCAACATGTGTCAAAAAACCTGAAATAAGCATGTGTTAGCCACCTAGGAAGAGTGACCACCGTTATTCGTACAAATGACATAAACATACTAAAAAATAATGCATAAGCTATGAAAAATGGAGGATTGAACAAGGACTAGACAAGAATAATTAGGCAAAATGAGCCCAATAAGTTACCCAATTTGGGGCTCATCAAAAATCATGTTGCAATTCTCTACTCTTGCCACTTCTGCCAAATCATATCATGCTGGTAGGGTAAAAGTACCCATTAGGGAAGGATATTTAAAGAGACCTACTCCAACACTTTAAAGTGATAGCGAGGGTTTGTGTACCAACAAAATGGTTCCCATAGCCTGTGAACTATTGGCAAATAAGGCTAGCCGATCAATGATTGTGGTTACACCCTTAAAAGGGAATGTAATAGTACGAAAGTACGTGGAAACCATAGCATCCTTAGCATATACCTAAGTCGTTCCCAGTAAAATGTTGTAATCGAGGGGTCCGTCAACTACCTCAACTTCAACAGTAATTGTTTTGCCCCCTAGTTCAATTTGCAGGTTACTCAAAATCCCACATGGTGTATATGTTCTTCCACCAAAAGGTTTCAATGTTGTTGGTGATCGTGAAAACGGCAGTGAAACAAGTGTTTTCTAGCATCTCATGGACATAATGCAAGTAGATGCCCCCTCATCAATAATAGTTCGATGAACATTCTTATTGAGAGCTTTTACTTGAATTAGGAAGGCTAACTACACTTGTAACCGTGGTGTATATCCCACATGGTTAAAAACCACAAGATCTGAATCCATATGATCTATTCTTCTTATTGCTGATAGTAAAGCTTGCCTCTAGGAGGGACAATTTTGCAACACCTTGAATGTTGACATAGAAAAAGCTGATTGAGCAAGATCTTCTACTATGTTATAATTTTGAGCTTCTCGAGCCCGAGGGTTGAATGTCGATTTATGCACAACTCCCTTTCGTGGTTTTATTGTTAATTCAGTTACGATAGGTGGAACAACTTCAGATGAAGTCGAAGTCAAAAGATTAGGTTGACCAGTCGCCTGATTATTTTACGATTACATTGGATTTCCATAATCCTTTTTTCTCGTTGACACCAGAAATTCATTTTGTGGCTTTGTGATGGATAACATGAGTACTTGGGATGTGGAGTCATGGTATATTGCAACCAACCATGTCTTCTGGGTTGGAAACAGATCAATCAACACTATCGATGTGTTTGAAGTCTTTAAAATTTTAGAGACCTTAGAGCATTTTTGACAATCCCTTGTAAAGTGCGCATCATTACATATCAAACATGGATAATGATTTTTCCTTGCCGAAGTAGAGGAATCAAATGATTTCTCTGGAGGAGAATTTTCTTGTTTCTTTTTGTTTTTCCCCTTTTTCTTGCTCCGTGGTTGCTTTGGATTTTTGCCTTTGTAAAATGACATGACATTAACCTCAGAGGCAAGAGTATCCTATGATGCATTGGTAGTTTGATTGGAAATAGCAAGAATTTGACCAAATGGTCTTCCTATTGTTTGTGTGCTTCAACAAATCATCACACCATCATCGGCATGAGAGTTCTTACTCAATTGTGGAGGAGGGGGAACAATGAAAGCTAGTTGAGGTGCATTGGGAATTTTATCATAAAGCATGCCAGATTGTGCATAAATAAAATCCAAGTATTGGGCATGAGCAATAACCTACTCTTTTGTGACAACTCCACCTTTTGCCACATCCTCGGTAATTGATGGCAACAAGGACTTTATGAACCACTCAGGGAAAAACTGATCGAGAACATATGTCTTAACCATTCAACGATGACACTGCCACTCATGAATATGATCCGATATATGGGTAGCAGTAGTCTATTTAAAGTTGGTTAGGAGTTCTGTTCCAGTCTCGTATCTGATATATAACTGGAAATGGGTCAAAATTGTAGTGGCTAAAGTGGTGAAATTATCAAAAGAAGCTCTAGGTAATTCAATGTACCATTTAGTAGCTAGATGAGTAAGTGTTCTTTGGAAAAGATGAAATCTAACCAAATCATCATTTAAGGAGTATGATGAACGCCACAAATGAAAGGTCATGACATGATTTGATGGGTCTTCTCTAGGATTTCCATTAAATTTTGGAATGTCAGATGGTAATTTATGCATAATTATCAGCCACCAAGGTGCATATAAGATTGGATAATTAGTGAGCTGATTTAAATTTCATAATTCTAAAGTTGCTGCAAATGGAAACTGTCGATTCAAGTCAAGTTGAGCATACCCGAGATATGATGGAATTGCCTGAGTAATAGGTCTTTGCATACCAACATAGGGCATCTGCATTTGGTAACCTTGGTATGGTTTGTGAACAAAACCAGTATAAGGTGGTTGTTGATAACAAGGTTGAATGTGTGGTTGTCCATAAACTACAAAGCCTTATTAAGCAGGACCTTGGTAAGCTTGAGATTGACCAAAACTAGGTTGAGCCTGTAAAACAAGTCCAAACTAGGGTTGGAATTGCTGGAATTGGGGTTGTTGACATTGAGGCTGCCACAGTTGTTGAATCAACTGTTGTTGTTGTTGGTACAACTGTTGTTAATTTAATGGTTGCTGTTGTCTAGCAATGAAAGGTTGGCTAGGTTGTGAATAAACTACACATGTGTAAGCCTGGGTCTGTCCAGATAAGGATATACTAACCTGAGGTTGTTGCTGAACTCTGGAAACAATTGGTTGTTGTAGAACAACTTGAGGAATTTGAACTTCTTGACTTGAAACTTGTCGTTGCAAGGTAGAAGGATCAATTTGTACTGGTTAAGATACAACAACTTGAACTTGTGACTGTGGTACAGTAGTAACAATAGGTGTAGTAGGAATAGTTGACATAGTTTGCATTGGTTGTGTTCGATACACAAGGCTCAGTTGAACTGACATTCTTGGCTTCCATTGAAAAACTCTAATTCCAGATTAACCTAAATACTACAGGATATTACCATATGGTAGTCCTCCAGAATAAGGAAGATATGGTGAATAAGCAAATTTCTCTCCATATGGTGGCAATCGAATAGTTAGTGGATACATAGGTCTTTGTTGCCCAGATTGCCCATCTCGATACTGATATGCTAGATCAAACTGTTGAGTTCCTGTTAGAGAAGAACCAAGTAAACTTCCAGTTGAGGACATGGGTGATGACCATGTTGTAGAAGCAACCCCTGAATGGGTTCCAAACAATGATTGGTAACCAACCGGGATGGATGATTCACCATATATATGTGACTCAAGTGTGGTAGAAAATATCAAAGAGGGTACAACAGAATATTTTGTTGCACTTGCATCAGATGATACAGTCTGAGATGTTGACAATTGTTTAGCCATGGTTAACTAACCAAAATATTGTCCTAAAGAATCGATGGGTACTTGAAAAGAAGCAAGATCAAATGAAGTGAAAAAGTCAGGAGTATTAGGTTAAAAAAAAGCCCAGTTCCAAAGTGAAATGAGGTTCTAGGTGTGGAATCTTCTTCCAATTCCTCCTCTATAACAATTAAACTTGGTGGAAGAACTTCACTGTTAGGGCTGTAAAAGATTTTTGGTGTTCATGAAGTTGAAGTTTGAATAGTTACTAATGTTTGAGGGGTAACCAGTTGATCATCTTCTAGTAAAGTAACAACTTCTGAATGTTGAAATTCGAAGTCCAGATGTTCGGGTAAGTGAACAATAGTTTCAGAAAGATTTTCCTAAACAACTTCAAGTTCAAATGTAACTTCTATTTGAACTAGGATAGATTCTAGATTAACTTCTGGTTGAACTTATTCAAGTTCAGAAGTACTTTCTTGTTGGGCAATTTCAAGTTGAGGATCAACTTGTTGTTGAACAATCTCGGTTACTGTTTCACTAGGATAAGTGCTAATGTCCTTACGTAAATGTGAAACTTCTTCTTCAGAAATAGATAGGCCAGAAATAGTTGCAGTAACTGGAGTCTTAGTACTTACCGAAATAGTTGATTCAGGTAATTTAGATGAAGAACTAGGAGTTATTGATGTACTAGACTCAATTAAGCGAGACCGCTTTGCCCGAATTGGTGTCACTTTAGGAGGTAATGGTGGTTTGCTCACTTTTCTCTGTGAAAGATGGGGTATGGGTTGATGTTCCTCCACAATTGCTGATTAATTTTATTATAGAAAGAGAAATAAACAAAAAGCGGTATACTAGGCAAAAGTTTTACCAAGCAACTGTGAACTGTAGAATACCTCCTAGCGAACCAAGAAGTATGGGCAGGAAATCTCCCCAAACATTTTGTTTAGTGTATCATAGTTTACAAGGTGGCTGACTCGGTTACCTAAGGATGGATAGCAACCTAGAGTTGTCCTCCCATATATAATTGAAGGTACGTGGAGGCCCAATCCATATAAGCGATGTCTAATGCAAACCGCATAGTGAGAGCATTCCCATATACTTTACACACTGTAACACCACCCTATATACCCGAAGGTATGTGGATGAGCTACGATATACTCACATATGTGGAATGAGGTATCACACTCACAATGTATTGCAAAAAAGATAGCGGGAACTGCTTTGTTTTACGAGGCCGAACACATCTATAGCCTAGAACCACTAAATTTTCTCTTTAATGACAATGCTCCATTAGGTAAATCAATGTTTATTTTAAGTTCATCTTGCTTAGGAATTTGCCTTTCAAGTTCACCACGCGATGTATTCTAAAATTCCTAGGAATGAGACTACCATGATAAGCATTCTTTCCATTCAATTTAACGATGAAAATCATAGCTACTCGGGGATAGAGCAATCAGATTTCTTTTGATCAAAGAGCAAAGAACACAATCTAAATGCAATTTCCCTACACTATTCCTATCAGCACACATAAAATTTTTCAATGGAACATGCAAGTATTTCTTTTTGATTCTGCCAATGTGAATATGAACAAAAAGGAAATATGCTCATACAATCACTCAATATTTCATATGAATGAAGACTTTTATGATAGTTCAAATTCGAAGGAAGAGAAGGCTTTACGACACTCTCTTTCAAATGAAGATTAATCAATTATATCCTAAATTTGACTATTGATTGATAATGACAAAGAAAGCATGAAGAAACATTAATCAATCCAATCAAAGTTGGGCTAGACCATGAGATAAACACTCATTTTCAGAGACATAACATTCATTGATCAATTAGCAAACAATCAAATAGAGAAATCTTGGCAAAAACTCTTTCCAAAGGTGGGAAAATGATCTTAGGAGGATCAGTGCAGCCTAGAGTGGGAGACAGTGCACTTCAAAGCACTGTCCCTAGGCCAGGGATGCTCTACAGTGCACCGTGTCCCTCACAAGCCTGCACTGGTGACAATAAGCCATTTCAATAGGCAATTTGACACAGTTTTGACCAATTTTTTCAATGTAACAACTGAATTACAATCTATGAGCACAAATAGAGTGTACAAGGATGTCTTAAGAGGTGGATAAGCTACTAGGAAAGATGATTCTTCCCCAATGGAGTTGTCAATTTGTTTTGGAGAATTTAGTATCTACGGATAAACACTAATTCACTAGACAAGTAGTTGTCCCTAGAACAACAATTTAAAGCGTGATAGACTTTCCCTATAAGAAATATATAAGAAAAGAGGATATAAGGCCTACCTATAGTTCCGCTATTGCCTCATCTCCCTTGTATCGATTTCATCACTCCTTCTCGTACTTAATCTGCTTGAAAAGTACCCTCTCAACACAATAGAAGATGAAAATTGATCAAAGCATATGGTTCATTGAATATAAAAGAAAGGAATCATAAGCAATTCATACATATAAGTATTACAAAAGAACACATCATATGGAAAAGGGTTTAAACACTTTATTAGATAGAAGAAGTAAGTAAAACCATAAGTGTCTGATTCAAATTCATTCCTCTAGCTTGAATCCCATCCACATCACATCAAAAGCAAGACAAGCTTGTGGCATCACATCATTTGCTCCAAAGTCAAGTCTCATAGCAGCATTATCTCCTTACAATTCAACATAGTCTAGCCCATAATCACATAAACAAGTGGTCAATTTATAGGAATATGAAGGAGGTTTTGTCATTAATGGTGACATTGAATGGCCTTCCATAGAATTAGTTCCATGGAGGAAGGGATGAGAGGATAGGGTAATCCTTAACTCATTTCTCATCCATTTTTGAGCACATAGGAGTAGATAAGTCAGGGAAACTTCTAGATGACTCCACAAGATAAGAATATTCCCCAAACCCTATGTCAATTTTGCTCATTCTCACCCAACGTAGGTGAAACGAAGCCTAAGTTCTTTATAGAGCACCCTGGTAGTGGACTCAAGTGCTCTGCACTGCACCCTCATAAGGGCTTACCTACACCAGTCCGTCTAGAGGCAAATTTTGGATGTCTTCAAGTCATGACGCTATCTAGGAAGGAGGCATTCAAAGGGTTGACTTGTTTAGGGCATGAAAAAAATTCATTTTAGGGTTTGATGAGCCCTAAAACAATGATCTGAATGTTCGGATTTGATGCAGCCAAATGGATTTGTAACAATCCCCCTAAAGCCAGAAAATACCGCTGGGTCGATTGCGAGAAGAGTGCCATGTTTCTCTATTTGTCAAGTTACAGGACAACATGCAACAGATAATTGTCATCTACTACAAAATCTTTTACAAACCCTACAATAGTTGTTTTGAAATTTCTACAAATCTATAGGTCATGATGAGCGCCATTGTCAAAGTTATGAATTGATGATAGATAGAACCCCTATGTATAGAATGCAGGAAGCGAATCATCCTCAACAAGGTCAGGGTGCAATTACGGCACATGAAGGATTCCAAGTTCGAGGTAGAGGGCAAGGAGGATGTGCTGGAAGGGGTTGTGGTCATATTATATGTTACAATCATGGGGAAGTGGGTCATTTCGCATGTGATTTTCAGAACCCAGCACACTCTTCTTGTCAATATTGTTCACAATTTAACCATGTTATAGAAGATTGTTGAGTTCTTATCGTGAAGATGGAAGAAAAGAAGACTTATACCCAACAACCTACGCAGAACATCCAAATGATCAGGTTGGAGCCTCACATAGATGGGCCTAGTGCCAATATTGTTATGCGAAGCTATATAACTTCTGGAGAAGATAAGGGGAACAACCAGAAGCC
>APFE030186045.1:0-17119 GCA_000404065.3 Pinus taeda
TTAGCTGTGTTTATATTTTAAAAGCAAATTTAATTAGCTGAGTGAACTAACTGTAATTGAGTGTGAGGACAGACGAATCTTGAGGACTAAATTATCCATAAACATAAACCCTATCAATAGTTGCAGGATCGGACGCTATCCATAAACGTGCAAGCAAAATTATCCATAAATGCTACCCTATCCGTAGTTGCGGGAAAAAATTATAAACAAGGTTTGAAGAAGAGGAATGGCTAAACAACATTAAGATAATTCCAAAAATTATCCATAATCCATAAACACTATCCATAGTTGCGGAAATAAATTATAAATAAAGCTTTATTTAAAACAAGGCTCGAAGAAGAAAGAGGCATGGCTAAAGAACGAATTAGAGGACAGAAATGGCTTCCTTATCTCGAACAGAAATGGTGTAGACTGAAATGTGGATCGGCCACATGACCTACATGGCGTGGACCCGAGCAAGGATCGAACACATGACCTGTGTGTACCATAGCATCGATCGAACACATGACTTTCAGATATTCAGTCTTGCATTGAAATTTCCCTTGATGCTCTCTCAACAAAACTGTCTTCCTTATGAGAAAGATACATACAGAGGCAACAAGATTAGCGTTACCAATGGAAACATATTGCTTGCTAAATCCGCAATATGTAGACTTTTTTCCTTTAAAATAAGGATCGAAGTAGAAGAGGCGTGGCTATAAAATGTTAAGATAATTCGAATGGACAGAAATGACTTCCTCACCTCAAGTGTGATTAGAACCCCATAGGCTTCCACCATCCTTAATCACCCAACACCTCCCAGACGCTGCCACCATCCTTAAGCACCCAACACCTCCCTGCCGTCTGCTCTCGTAGGTCTCATTAAAGCAGCCACCCACAAAAGAGAAATGATCAGCTCCATAAAGTTCACCGAAATAGCCCAGCAAAGGAAATTCAGGTGGATGGATGCGCGGCCATAAAGGGAAAAGACACTTCACAATTTGTAAAATTTAAAAATATTAATAACAATCATAATTACATATCAGTGTAAAGCTGCCTGTAAAAAATTAAATGGATCATTTAAAAGCACAATAAAATTCAAAACATGAAATTGGACAACGCGCCTACGGCTACCCGTATTATGACAGTCTGTCAGGCGGCGGATCTCAAAAATTTAACAAACCTGCATTAATCTCACTATCATTAAATATGACATCTATGTAGAGGGACTGCATTTCTTTGGATGAGCCGCTAGTGAGAGGTGAAGCAGAGGCGATGTGATATTATTTTGGATGGAGGGCTCGATATTTGACAACAGCAACTCAGCGCTGGCGGCATGAGTGGCTGGACATGTATGGGGATGTTTAGATAGCAGACTTCACTTGAGATTGAGATGGGTGAAAGAGGAGCAGCGAGATTTAGTTTTTTGGGGTTTTTTATTTGAATTTCTTTCTGTTTTCTCATCTGTTTAAGCATGGGCATGCTTACCTGCTATTAAATTATTGTGTCCTGTGTTTTCTTATTAACGTTTTATTTCCTTTATGTTTTCTTGTTTGGAATTTTGGTTTTATTGGACTCTGGTTCAAGAGAAGGTTGGTTTTATTAGACTCTGATTCTGTGACCAGAGGAGAAACTATGTGAGAAATGGGTTCGGAGAAAATATGTGAGGAGTGCAGCAGGCATTAACGATCGGCATCAGCATCCCAGGAGAGGAGGTATTGACTGTTAAATTTTTTTCATATTTCAATCTGTAGATGTCAATATAATTATCGACAAATGTGCATTTTAGATTTACTTACTTAGGTATTTATTGTTTGATAATATTTAAATTTTACAGAGGTAGATATGTATTTTTAAAACGATTTACTGTATGGCCAGAGCACAAAAATATACGGAGCCTATTTTTTTAATTTGAAGTATAGATATACAGATCTAGATCCAGGCCTGGGAAGACGGAATCCTGATGTGAAATAGGGAGTAAGCCTGAGCCCAAATCCTGATGTGAAATAGGGAGTAAGCCTGAGCCCAATTTCTTTTGGTATATAAGGTTATTTCATCATTTTGAATTTCTTTGGTATATAAGGTTATTTCATCATTTTGATTTTTGTGCCAATGGACCAGACGGAACAGATTTAACTTTATAAATCCCGGTTCAAATGCTTTTTCCATCATCAGATTATTTAGTTCCAATGCTTTTTTCAACGTTCTCCAAATTATTTCAAATTCAAACACACCCCTCTAGATATGCAAAGCCATAATACGGTTCAATGTTTGCTGACAATTGTTCAGGAGCTACTTGATAACCGATATTTGGGTGGGTTCGCCTCTACTTGGAGTGAAAGGAATTGGAATCCGTTGCTTCCTTCACCCAGCCAGCAAACACAGAAGTACTTTCAGTAATATGATATAATGGTGGGGTTTATTTGATTCTTAGAATCATTTGCCATCCCTGGTCATTTAGATTCTTGTTATGGTTATTGTTATTATTATTTAAATATTAAGAAGTAGAATTTTGGTTGTTTTGTTTTTCACCTCACTGTGGTTAATCATTTCTTAGCATTGTTGGTGTTGTTTTTCTTATTTTTTTTTTTTAAATTAAAATAATAAAATGTTTTCTAATTATCATACTACACAATTATTGATTCAAATTTTTGAAATGTGTTGACAATGTTATGGAGGATGAAGATGATTCAATTTATTATTTCTGTTTTCTTTGTAAATTACATCATTATTTGTAAACACTCAAACACCATATCAATGAAATCAGTATTTCCTTTCTTTTTAAAGAGGGGGCTTACCCCCTCTCAAGCCTCTTCAAGATAGCTATGCCCATGGCTATCTATGAAGAATGCCTTTAGTGGTTACGGTTACTTGAGGATTCTTGTTTTCAGTTATGCCTTTATTTGTTTGTTAAAACAAACTTATATTTTGTGTTGTGGAATGTAATAATAAATTCAATATTTTGTGGCAATAATTTGGATTTTTTTTAAATTTAATGGTTGTAAGGTTATAATTAATGCTAATGAAATTTTATGTGATAAAGTTGTTCGAATTTATGATTTGTTACATTTTTTAATTATATAAAATCATTTTTTCTTGAATAATTTTAAAACTATAAAAACTATAATGATATCATACAACCATGATTTTTTATTTCATAAGCATGGTCATTCCATATAAATTTTAAAAATTTAAAAGTCTTTATAATTGCTTTTAAATAATATATCAATAATACAAATAATTATAACATCAAAAATCACTATAATGGATTTTTTTGTGAGCACAATCTTTGAATATACATTTTAATAATATATTAGAAATCTGTAGAAATGGAATAATATAAATAATATGCAATTTGAAGTTACTCTATAACTCGTTACACCTATAATTAAATATTCTTATCTTTATTTTATGTTATGTTTTTCTTTGTTGTGTGTTTGTTTTTTAGTATTCTTGTTTGTGAGTGTACAATGTTTTTACAAATAGATAATATTCACTTGTTAAATTATTGGAATGTTGTATAATAACTTGTTTACAATAAATTGGTGTTCAATTGAATCAAATTTGATTTTTTTTACAAATATTATTTGTTTAATAACTTCCTTTAAATCTATTTTTAAAGAATTTCTTAATTGATATTTCATAGTTTTGTTGGAGTTTATCATTTGTTTAAAGAACAATAATATCACATTTTCTTAATTAATATTTTTTATTATTATAGTACCACTAAAACTTATGAATTTTTTTTAACTACAATCTATATTTGAAAGTCAGATATTCTCATAATTACACTAAAATAATATGTATTTCAACAACACAAATAATTGTGATATCACAAATGACTATGATCATGAATTTTATCTATAACAATTATTTAATATATTTAAAAAATATAACTCAAAACTAGCATAAATTGAAAAAAAAAATGTTTTTAAAATTGACTAGTCAAGTTCATTTTATATGATATAATATTAAATATTTCTATTTTTATTTTTTATTAAGTGATTGATAATGATTTTGGCCAATATCAATGTAAAATTTATAATTCAGTGTCATGTTATTCACCTTTTTATATTCAATTTACTAAAACGTATCTATTTTGCAATTATTATCAAACATATTACTTTCAAAACATATGTAAAAATTATAATTCAATATCATATTATTCACCTTTTTATATTCAATTTACAAAAATATATGTGTTTTGCTATTATTATCAATCATATTCATTTCAAAACACAACTATGAAGTACAAATATTTATTTTTACTTTTTATATTTATGTTAAATTTAACAAAATTAACTTTTGCAATCATATATTTATTTTTCTAGTATTGTTTATTATTTTTATTTGAATTAATATTTATGTTTTCCAACAAGTATTATCACCCAACATATATCTCAAAAATATAAATAAATATTAGACACTCATAATATTTTTAAAATATATCTCAAATAAATATAAATACACTAAAGATCACAAGCTTCCATATTTGCATTCATTTAATAGATATTTCAATTATACATATAATAATAACATCATATGTAACCATAATCATGAATTCAGCTTTCATATTTGCATTTACTTAATAGATATTTCAACTATACATATAAGGATAACATCATAAGTACTATAATCATGAATTATTTGTAAACTTAATCATTTGTACATTGATTTTTAACAACAGATATATATTTCAAAAACATAAGTATGCCACTACACCTTTATAGTATTTTAAAAATATATCACAAATAACTAAAACAATATAAATAACCATGACAATATCACAATACTCTTTTGGGAACACCGTCATTTAAAATACTTTTAAAAAATACAAGTTTTTATAATTGTTTTTAATATATGTCTTAACCATACATAATAATAACACATTATCTACTAATATATATTTCAAAATATAAATAAGTGATAAGGACAATAACATTTTAAGAATATACCATATATAACTATTAAGCATCCAAATGACCATGACAATATTACAAATAATAATGATTAGAAAGTTATTGTGAACATCATTATTAAATAAACATTTAAAAGTCATAAGTTTGTTTTTAATTAACACCACCTCAATAAATATCATCGTGGTGATTTGTTTCCAACAGTAACCAATTTAATGTACAATAAATATACAATTGATGATCAATTATAAATTGATGTTTTATAATCATAGAATTTAGAGGTACATGTAATTTTTTTAATTTATTTGTAAATTATATTATTATTTGCAAGTAATAAAACATATAATAGTAAAACTAATAATTGTTTTTACTAGGGGGTTATGCTTTTAATTATTTAATATAGCTACATCAATAGTTATTTCACAGGAATGTGGATACGAGTTACTAAAAACCAATAAGTGAAAGTAGAACTTTTACATTCAATTTAATTGATCAATATTTGTGTAAATATTTAATAATATTGATATATGAAATTATGTAGAATTGTTTTATTATTTTTTTTAAATGTAATTTGGCCATAATAAATAAACATGTCATTGGATTTATTATGTGAACTATTTAATCATAACTAAATATTATTATGTTAGCCTGTTTAAAATAAAAAATCCATACAAAATGGATATAATAATTAGAGCTTAAATATTATAGTATCACTTTATTTAAATGTATGTTCAAGTATGTACATGATCATCTAATTAGTTACACTTAAATAAACAATGTTGATTGTTATTAATCATCTAATAGAACCTTTGTTTTCTACTTAATTGTCAATTGATGTTTTCAACATTTAGTAGGATTTAATGGTTATTGATGATGGCCTCTTATTTTTCTTATCCTTCTCATTATACTTATAATAATTTTAGTATCTATCTAATCAATTGCACTTTAAAAATATCAATTTTCAGCCCTTTAGTGTTCACATCTATTTCATTTTTTCATAAACTATATGAGATATTTGTTTATTTATTCAAACTATATCACACATATTTCTTCCCATGTATTAATTATCTTTCTCTTTTCTAAAAAATTAGAATATGCAATGCTCATGTATCAATTTTATCTTTATAGTAATAACAATATTTTCAATTATTATATTAATAACATTCCCTTTAAATATCATATAAAGTATATTTGTTTCCTATCAACACAAAAATCATTGCAGTTCCCATAATAATAATTGCCTTCACATATCATATCAAACAAATTTATTCAAATGTTTTTCTATCAATGCAACAAACATTTCAATGATTGAAATATGTATTTTAATTTTTTATTTTTTTAAGGAAAAAAAGGACTACAACTACCCATTGCTTGTAAAGTGTACAAACTGTAAACTGTATATTTTAGGTGGTAAATCTCTTTTTTTAGAGTGCTTATGTCACATGTGATTATGGAGCTAAATAGTGTTGTTTTCTTATTTTTATCAATTTTAATAATCTTCGAAATTCATTACATTCACATATGATCATGAAATGAGCTTGAAACTTAACCTTATAAACCATATTTTTTTGATTGATGTGGCTTTCTAAAGCAACAAATTGAAACTCTTCTCAAACTACATAAACAACAAAAATTAAATGAAAATAGTGTTATAATACTTGGTGAGGCAAATTTCCAGAACTTAGTTTTAAATGTTGTTTGCACCCACTTCATCATAAAAGACTTATTTCACTTGAAAATTTTCCCTAAAATTTATGTAAATGATTACTTGGAAATTTGGAAATATTTAATGAAGGTTTAGTGAAAATTTGGAGAGTTATTTTCAAGACGATAAACACTCACCAAATCTTTACAAAAATGAAAAATCCTTGTGGATTATTTGTTTTATGATTTTTGTTATCCTTGTTTAGTTGGCACTCTTTGCTTAACATCAAGGATAATTTTGTCCTAGTAAATAGATTTTCTTTCTAATGACATGTCCATCTTAAAGGTATGAGGCCATTGAACATTTTTATTGTTATGTAGGCCCTAATTATATTGTGAACTCTTAGAATCTTATATATAGCAAGGAGGTCCTATCATTTGAATCGTTGTTCATTGATGTGATGTAAAAGGACTCTCCCCCTCGAAGAGGCTTATTTTCGAGTCAGTGATCTATTTTTTCTTCTGATTTTGTGATCTGGTTATGTAACACTACATGGATCCTAACTAAGGAATCACTAGTTGGTATTTAATCCTAACTATTACTTACTAAGTTTCTAGTATCTTGTTTGTTGAGCATTATATTAGACACCCAACTAGGAAATATCGATTGCAAGAAGCAATTTCATCCACTTTTCTTCGAAAATGATATTGTATAGAAATTGTCTTTTACTTAGATAAGAATCCTAACATCATGCTTGTGGTAACCTTTAGATAATTAATTACTTAACGCACTACCATTGTTCTATCCACAATTCGTATTACTACTACAAATATGGTATTTTTGAGAGATATCATTTGAGGGAGGAAATACTTCATACGATTTGCAATGATCTTGTTCCTTATTTTACACAGAAAATTGCATAAGGAAATCATTTTGTATTTAATAAGGATTTCATCTTTCTCATTTTTTGGAATCAAGGTGAGACAGATGGTATCCAAAGGTATCATAATAGATTTTTCTCATTGAGATTCTTATGTTGGTTTCCTAACATCCATCTCAATTATTGCTGAATGTGATTGAAAGAATTTAATAGTGAAACCATTTGGTCTTGGAACCTTGTTGGATGGAATCGTTCTTATAGTCTCCTCAACCTTTTCATGGGTGATTTCTCACAAGAGCTCCTTATTCCATTTTTCCTTCTGCAGTTCCTATGGAAATGATGTTGGTATTAACCTACGTGTTTGCTTCCTTCTTATCTATATCTACTTTGTTCATAATGTGTTTGAAGTACTGAACTAGTTCCTGAGAGATCTACTCATTGAGTTCTAGTATTTTCCCATTCTTTCCTTTCCATGAGATATTATTTAAGGCGGTGATGATATAGGATGGATTTATGCAAAATTTTATTACTTTTCTTCCTTTCATTGAGAAGTTGGATTTTTCACATTTTCTTCCATAATATTTCTTCCTGTTTGTTTTGTTCCTTGAGATCCCATATTGCATCCATCTTAGCCTAAATGAGGGTTTTTTTCCCTCAATTGATGATGACATCTTGTTGGATGGCTTTCATCTTCCCATTTAGTTTTTTCTTCTCCTCCAAAATATCATCAAACGTTTCTTTATTCCAACTCTCCAATCGAAGTTTCATATATTTCAGTTTTTGTAGTTTATGTAATCGCCCATAGTAGCTTGCCAATGTAATATGTTTATTATTGTAATGACCCATAGTCACTTACCAATGTAATAAGATTATTAACATGCATATTAAGGCCGCTGTATGTTAGGTACATATGTATGCATCACATGTATTTCACTAATATGAATACTAGTTTAATAATATAGAATCTCTAAGTGTATGGAAAATGTATTAATTATTAAATTCATTCTAATTATCAAATAATACAATAAAAATATGTTAGCCTCAAGGGTTAGTTCAGTTGGTCAAAATCAGTGCCTCGCCATTGGGAGGTCACAGGGTCCAATCTCCCCAAAGCCCTTGGGGACAGGCCTTGCTAGTTGGCCACGAGGCTAGATTCCCTTCGGGGTCGATCAACCCATATTTTTCCATGGACGTAGTGCCACCCGTTGAGCGGGGTGTTCGTGAACCACAACATTAAAAAAAGAAATCAATAAAAATATGTTAAATTAATTTGAGTACTATTATTTAATTTCACTAATAAGCTATTGTTATTATTTTAGTCGAAAATATATGTCAACATGTTTTTTAATAACTCTAGATGATATTTTTCATTAATATATTTAATTAAAAGAATTGGGGGATGAGCCTTGGGGATCCAATATTTTGTTGGAAATTGATCATGGGTTTTAAAGGACCAATGGGCACAGAGAAGTCCTATCACCTAAGTGCTATGAACTATTCAGGAGGTTAGAATTTCTAAACTCCTCCAAAATTCAAATATGAAGGAAGTCCCTATATAGGGAGCCTCGATGTATGGTGGCATCTGAATGTAGAAAAAAAAAGAACCAAGGGCGAGACAAGTCAACATAGGAAGATACCCCCTCTGTTGGATCTAGATGCCTTATCACCATAACGTTAAGTCATTGGTCACACCTCTTGGTTCCATGGTGTAAAACAAGAGATGGTCAAGCAAAAGGAACTCGGAACCTCGAGACCTCATAAAATATTTCTAATGCAAGCTATGATATGGAGGCACCAATACTATTGTCAAGAGGAGAATAAAGTCATCAGTCACAACATATGGTCCCATGGAAGGGAAACGACAAAAGGGGCTAAGAAAGAAGGAACTGAAGGCATCGAAATTTAGTGATAGCATAGCATTGTCTTAATAAAATTTATGATGAGTGGATCTCCGATATGGAAGAAATGGTTAGGTCGACAATCGATTAAATTAGGAAAGAATATGTTGATGTCACATGAAATCAATGGCAACTGTTGTAGGCAGGAAAAAGTGACAGAGAGTACCATGACTGTGTAAGATGATTTGATGGAGTGTGTCTATGAGCTAAGAAGTAGCAATTTAGAGCAAGATCTGTCATGTCCACATCATATTACTGCATGCATAGAGCATGCCACATTGTGAGAGGTTGGGCACAACCACATCCACGTCTTCCATGTTGAGTATGTGCTCTTGCATGAACCATGGATGTACTGGCGAGAGGATTTCTATGTGTTCTTTAGCCTCTGATGCCCAACAAATGTAGTAGAGGTGGACAATAGAGACCTAGAAGGTCCACAAGGATCCAAAAGAATAACTAGAAAAGGCAACCCAAGAGAAAACATAACAAAGATAAACACTAGCAATGTTGAGAAATAGATCGAGGTGATCACAACCTCTAATTGAGACTAGCAAGGAATCCAAATACCAATTTTTGAGGCTGACAAGGGTGATGGAGGTACGTATTGGAGAGACTAATAGATACCTCTAATTGAGGCTAGCAAGGAATCCAAATAACAATTTTTGAGGTTGATAAGGGTGATGGAACTATGTGTTGGAGACACCAATAGATATGAAAGATATACACAACTTTTAGAGCATAGTTAATATAAGAATGATTGTTTTCATGGAGAGTAAGACAAGATGTCATGTCTTGAGCATGATTAGAGTGCTTAGGGGTCATGTGATTGGCACCTTCACTTGTACATTGAATATACTCAACACGAGAACCTGAATGGGATCGTCACCCTTCCCAAGCCATTAATGCACAAAGTCACGTCAGCATGAGTGGTTACATGTTGTTTGTACAAAGAGTCATCTTGATCTGGGACATGATTATAGTTTCTTGTAATTTTATTATTATTTCTATTAATTAAATATATATTAATTAAATGCAGTTATGAAAACTTTTGATTCTTAAATGTACCTTAAATGATGGTGCTTTCCAAAAATCATTTGTGATATTGTCTTTGTCATTTGTATAATTATTTGTGATATATATTAAAAATGGTATAATTGCGTCATAGTTATTTATATTTTGAAAATGTATACTATTTAAAAATAATAGATATAAATTAAAATATAAGTAAACAACTATACTTATATACTCTAAATACTCTAAATACTAGGATATCCTTCCAAACTATTTTTTATTAACTTTAACATAAATGTAAAATAGAAGATGAAGATTCACCATGGTATTTTTGAAATATATTTTGATTGATAATCTTTTGGGAAAAAAAAATCTTTTCTATATTAAATCTAGGGGTTTTCGAGGGTGCTTCAAAAAACTAGTTTAAATAACACAAATTAAGATTTCACGTCAAAATGTTCCATGGTATTCTGGCAACGGAAAGTCTAAAAAATCACACTAAAAATAACTCCTATTTAAAATTCAAACATAAGTTATCAACCTACCTAATTAATTTCTAAAACATGTATTTCTTTCAATTTATGATGAGGATTTTCTAATAGATTTTTCAAAAATATTGAACAATTATTCTTGCAAAAAAAAAAGAAGTTACGACCATAGTCAGTTTTATATATATATATAGAGAGAGAGAGAGAGAGAGAGAGAGAGAGAGAGAAATTTAAGTTAATTATGAAAGTTTGTCACTAAATGATTAGTTATTTATGATGTTACAATAGATTACAAATTTTCATTAAAAAGAAGTTATAGTATTCCTTTAACCAAATTATAATATCCAACAATTCAATATTATAAAAATACGTTAAAAATAAACTTAAAAGCACTTATTAAATTAATAATATTTGCAAAAACAAATAAATCAACATTAAATTGGACATTAATTTTAATATAAACAAAATAATATATGGCCATTCAACTCATTTAAATTGTGACGTTATGTATGTGTAAAATGAGTATACACCCACACAAACAAACAAACACAAACATAAATACAACAAACAAATTGAATAAAATAAAAATACAAACATTTAAAATTCTACTTATAACTAATTATATGTTATTTTGTAAATTGCATATTTATTTATTTTGTATTTTACTATAAAAACTTGGTGATATATTTTGTAAATGTATATGTAATCGCTGGGGTTACAAAAAAATTGTATTCATAATAATTTGCGATGTTATAGTTATAATTATCTACAATGCTGAAATATTAATTAAAAGCAACTATCAAAACATGTGATTTTTTAATTCTCTATTGAAAGGTGATGATTACCAAAAAAAGTCCACGGTGGTAATTATTTGCCATAATGTCATAATATTTATAATTTTAAATATAATGAATAAAAATATTCATGAAAAATTGATTTTATTTAAAAATAAAACTAACAAACAATAAACTACAATGATTCTATATTATAAAATTTAATTAACATTAGTTATAAACTTACAACCATTAAATATTAAGAAAATACATATTAACCTAACATCTAATATCAATCTATTTAAAAAATTTATTGATATTTTAAAAATATTTTTACATTCCACATCATTATATATAAGTTCGTTGAAAAACTAAAATAAAAGAAAAACATAAGTGGCAAAAAAAAAAATTCTCACACGAAACCATAATTTTATTAAATGCCTCAAATATAATGAATTGTACCAACCCATTCAATTCAAGCCTAGATCCATCAACACCACCACTGGCCTCCCCACTTCTGCAACATTGAATCCATCCATTCAACGTTACTCTCTAGCTAGTCCATGTGTTGCATGCATTGAGCTTTCAAGACTCTGCAGCTATTACCTGAGATGCATGAGTGATACTTGCTTACAGTAGATTTAACTACTTCACGACCTCTAGGATAGAAGGATAGGTAGATTGCACGAGCCTAATTGGCTCTCTCCAGGCCACCAAAGCCACATGTCTCTCTTGGACCTTAAAGAAATAGAAATATAGACATATTAATACAATGTTTTCCTTACAAAATTGAACATGATCACATAACTTTGTATACTAAAACAAATTGGGCAAGCATTCGTGAGCGATAACCATGGCCATGGGTATCTTTGAGGACTTGAGAAGGGATTTGCAAAACTCGTTCCCTAAAAATAAATACTAAATTTAAAAAAGAAATACAAAAGAAATCATAGGCTGCATCTATTTTAGTTTCCATCTCCGTCCCTCTAAAAATAGAAAGGTATATTATAAATACTGGATACTATAAATGAAAAACATAAAATCAAATGAACCCTAACCTTTCTGCGCCGAAATGGCAGATTCCAATCCCTTTGGATCTCATTTCTTATGACCTACCCAGCAAAGGCAGACAAATACTCCAATCAAACATGTGAACATCTATTAGGAACCCTCCACGATTCTGAGAAAACATTGAACGCCATTAGATTCTTTGCATATTGAGACTAAAACTAAAAATACAACTGATGAGCATTTCCAAAAGCATGGCAAAAGTATTTGAACTAAGTTTTAGGATTGTGTAAAATAATCTCTTGACTGATAGAAAAAAGTATTTGAACCAGGGATTTTAAGATTAAAGTGAGATCTATTTATTAAATGCCTCAAATATAATGAATTGTACCAACCCATTCAATTCAAGCCTAGATCCATCAACACCACCATTGGCCTCCCCACTTCTGCAACATTGAATCCATCCATTCAACGTTACTCTCTAGCTAGTCCATGTGTTGCATGCATTGAGCTTTCAAGACTCTGCAGCTATTACCTGCGATGCATGAGCGATACTTGCTTACAATAGATTTAACTACTTCACGACCTCGAGGATAGAAGGATAGGTAGATTGCAGGAGCCTAATTGGCTCTCTCCAGGCCACCAAAGCCACATGTCTCTCTTGGACCTTAAAGAAACAAAAATATAGACATATTAATACAATGTTTTCGTTACAAAATTGAACATGATCACATAACTTTGTATACTAAAACAAATTGGGCTCATCCCAGGAAAGTGGTTTATTCAACATCAAGATTCTGCCTCCCAAGCCAGGAAGGTATACATGTGAAATAATTCTTTGATAAGTATGTAATATTTATCTTTTTTTGTTTACTTTTTTTGCCCTCAGTAAACAACTAAATCATTCTAAAATACACATTAACTGTAATACAATTATCTATTATTTATATTTCTATCCATAAATTTAAGTTTCTAACAAATACAACAATTCTGTCTGTGAAATGCTGATAAACCCATTCCTCTGTTCCATTATTACTTCAAGTTTATCTTCACTTCCTACTCCCACCCTTTCCGAACTAGGGGTTAATAAAATAAATAAAAATATAAAACAAATGAAGAAGAAAAAACAAGCACATACCACACAACAATTATTAAAACAAGTAAGCATGGCCATGCTTAACACAACAAAAGAGAAAACAAAAACAGATAAATACTCGGATCTGAAAACCCAAAGATCTCCTCCACCCTACTCACCGCTCATCTTTCACACATCTCAAGTTTGTTCATCTAATCATACATACAACCACTTCTATTCTACACATGTCCGGCTGCTGTGCCACAAGTATCAAATATCCAATAGATTCCTATTCCACACATGTCCAGCCGCTCTGCCACAAATATCTGATATCCAAAGGACTCAGCCCGCCAAAGATCAAATATCCACCCGGTCATGTAAGTAGCTGCATATCACAAAATTGATCTCTGAACCAAAATATATGTGCCTCCTCTTGCCATATTTAACAACGAGATTATATGGAGGTTTCTTAAATTTTTCAAATCCGCTTGAAACCGTTAAGCTTTTAGCTTTTCGATTTTATTGTGGTTGAACCTTTCTTTATAATTTTTATTTTTAGATTTTTTAGTATATTTTTTTATTTTTAGAAAGGATCACCTACCAGTACTCTATTCTATGGTCGCCTTTTTTCTGTTATCAATCTTTTTCTCAGCCTTTTTTGTCATGACCACTTCCGCATGTGTACAACTGCCCACAAGCGTATAATGATCGCATTGTGGGTTGTCAGTTGCTGCTTTAATGATGCCTGATAGCTTAGATGAGATGGATATCATGACTGACACGCGTTTCCCGGAATCCCATGCGTCTGAATTAAATGGATTGCAGAAGTCGTTCACCGAAATCCCATGGGTTTGAAGTAAATCAATTCTAGTAGTCAGAAAAACTAAACTAGGTTTGAAGTAAGTCGATTCCAGTAGTCCTCACTCCTGCCCAACTCCTGCCCATTGGGGCGTGAATTGCATCATAAGCCATTGTAAAACACCAGCAGGCATATTGTGCGACAACGTGTTGGTTTTTCCAATTTCACGTCCAAGTTTATTAATTAAATGATGTTAAATTTAAATGACCATTTATTGGTTGTTTACTTTATTTTTAGTTTATAATAATTTTCTATTTTGAAAATGTTGTTATCTAAAAAAATAATTAATCGTTTATTCTAAAGCTCATGTTTTTCCTTCTACCAAATAATAATATGATTATTATTTTTTTGTTTTTTGTTTTTTGTTTTGTTTTTTTTCATTTTTATAGGATTTTGTATTGAAAATCCTAGAAATTTACATTATAAATATTATTTTTGTCATCTACTCTCTCATCTAGAAAATTATCAGACTATGACAACTTAAATTAATCTGAACTCAAATTCCAAAACTTGAAAATGCATAGATTTAATGCTATCCCACTCTAGGTCAAGAACCATAAGTAGTGAGGAAATGAGCATACATGTTTTCAAGAATGCCCTTCACCAAATAAATATGGTCAATCTACCCAGCATTAGTAGGTCGATTTAGTCAATGCAAAGGAGCATCATTGGATGAATCTTGGAGGTGGTAGCTTTCAAATTCCAATTTTTGTTCTTTCAAGGCACCCCTTTGATATTTTGCAGGGGGTGTGGGGTTTAGTCCATGCAAAGGATCACCATTGGAAGAATTTTGGAGGTGGTCACTTTCAAATCCCAGTTTTTGTTCTTTCAAGGCACCCCCTTTGAGATTTTGATAGGGGGTGCGGTTGACATGAAACAAGTCCATTTTTCAAGGCAACCCATCATCTCTTGATCATGTAGTAGCAAAATCACTTATTATTCTTAGTCACTTTCCCTAGGATAAAGGTGTTGCTACCTGAAGAGCTATTGTAGAAGAATCACTTGATCGATCTTGGGCATGGGTCTACATTGGTGGAGCTTCTTGTGAATTGGGACAAAGGAGAGGAGGAAAATTCATCCTCTTCCTGTCATAATCTTATTTCTTCCATGTCAAAATATGGTTTGCACTAGGGACAAACAAATATGTGGAACATATTTCTTGCAAACATTTATTACTACATGGCATGGATAAAGAAAGTAAACAATTACAAGTTTATGGGGATTCTATGTTGATAATTAATTTCCCTAACAATACTTAAGTGTGTAGAAAGTTTCTTCTTACTCCTCTTACTCATGACACTTTAAGGATTAAAGATCACTCCACTTACATCTATTTTTTTGACACATATAGGGAACACAACTAGACTCCCAACCACCTACCAAAATAAGTTACAAATTTAGAAAAATACTAGTTGCAGGTGTTATGATAGTGCCATATTTATATTTTTAAAATATATATTGGATTATAATACTAGTTAAATAAATATATACAATGAATAATTGCAGTTACAAACAATTCATGATTATAAATTATTTTTGTAAGTAAGCAAATTTTTCATTATATTTTCATATACTTACATAAAATACAAGTAGATTATAATTTCTTTTTGTAAGTAAGCACAATCTTCATTATATTTCCACAAACTTACATAGAATACAAGCAGAGGTGAACATGTACAAACTTTGTTTGAGGAGAGTACATTTGAGACGCTAAAACCATACTACCATGGCACAAACTAGGAGAGACCATTGAAACTTGAGGGGGAAACTAGATGGTCCTCCTCATAGGTTTGAGGATAGTTTTTGAGTCTAGAATACTTTGAGAAGCACAACATAGATATCAATAGATAATATGAAAATATTGATAGAGTAAAAACTTAGAAAGCCTTCCCTAGGTCTTTTTGGTGAGCCCGATCATCCCCTATGACTTGGTTGTGAGCCTGGTCATCCTTGACAACACACTTAAAAGGGTCATCATGATGGATTTTTGGAATCCAAGGAGGGAACACCCACCTTATGAACACACCATACAGGCTGGTGTCAGTCCTTTTTATGAATTCTCCACTTTCTTGGTGGATATGGAAGTGGTTTCGTTGGTCACAATTCAAACTTCCTCCACTTAAACTGATGTGTTTTCTTTCTCCCCTGGATCACCTAGTTCTTCCTCCTTTGATTTCTGAGGTCCATAAATCTAAGTGATGGGAGTTTTAGAGCCCAAAACACAAGAGTCTAAGTAATTTGATAGCAATGACACAATGGGTGAGACTGGAGGAGGAGGATGAGGTTGGAATTTAATTACCATGTCTTTAGTGAGGGCTCTCAAATATAAAATAGTGTGAGCTCAATGGGACTCCATATTCACTACTCTTCCTTCGATAAGTTGTAGGACAACTTCATGGTCCATCAAATGATCACCCATCAAATTCCTTACAATCCAATGCCCATAGCTAGTATTTATGACATCCTAAGCTTCCATGGTAGAAATTTGGAGCCTGATGTGTTGAGGCATATCCTCATCGTATTGTTCAATCCATAGAGAATTCCAAGTTATGAGAGGTTAATCATACCCATGTTCACATCCAAAAGC
>APFE030186062.1:0-11569 GCA_000404065.3 Pinus taeda
AGAAGGATCTATTTCCAAGAGAAATACATAATATAGGAGGTTGTAGGACTTGTGACCTATATATTGAGGCCTAGGTAGTCTATGATCTTCATCTTTTGATTGCAGAGAGTACATGATAGCTCTTGAGCTAATTCTTTTTGTAAATAGAAGAGAATTTCCACTTGATTGATAATACAGATAGGGGTTTTATTCTGGTGCTTTCCACAGTGATATATCTTGTGTTACGATTGATTATTTCTCTTGATCAGTTATATGTGTTTATGCTTGATGTTGCTCATGAATTCAACTATGCTTCCGCTTAATGTTTTGTAGAACTAGATCAAGTATTATGCTTTAGTACATTGCATCTATCAATTTGATCTACAGGTGTGAAATTTCTACATGGTATCAGAGCACATGTGATCAAGGAAGAACAATATACAGTCAAGAGAAAAAAAGTTTATTATTTGATATAGATCTCAAGTTCTTATCACATCTATTTCACCACCATCTTTCTATGGTTTGAGGTTTGAGTATGCCCTTGATGGCAGCTCAAGCTACATAGCTTGGAAAGATCGCATGGAGACACTATTGGAAGATAAAAACCTTAAGGACTTCATTGATCAAGAAGTTATTAAGCCTACTGATGCTACTCAACTAGCAGAATGGAAGAAGTGTGTGGCTAGAGCTAGGAGAATCATCCTGGAGGGAGTTCAAGATAACATAATTTTGAGCCTCCATGGGAAGGAGACTCCACATGAAATTTGGAAAACATTGAAAGACTTATATCAGATAGTGATCAAAGGAAGCTGGCACTGAAGGACAAACTTTACAAGATCAAGTGTGAAAAGTGTGACACTATCGCTAAATTCATAAACAAGCTCACCACCTGCAGGGATGAGCTTGCAAGTGTAGGGGTCGTGACTGCTAATGATGATATGGTGATTCTGGTACTCCTTGGCCTTCGTAGGAGCTAGCATAGCTACCAGGAGTCAATGAATGGATGGGACAAACTACCAGATTAGGAATGACTATGGTCAGATTTGATGCAAGAGGAGATCAGACGAAGCACTAGGGATAAAGCTTCTTCATCAAAACATGATGATGAAGAGAACTTGGCTTTAGCATATAAAGCTAAGAAAGGGAAGGGGAAGGCATCACAATCGAAGCCTTCTCAAGGAGGCAAGAAGTTTGACAAGTCGAAGGCGAGATGCTTTCATTGTCATGAGTTGGGCCATTATGCTACTAATTGTCCAAAGAGGAATTCCAAGAAAGTTTCCTCCAAGGAATTTGATGGTGATGCACTAGCTTCTTAGTTTGAGATGGATTTCTCACTTATTGCATGCATGGTTTCATCCACCATGGGATGTGTTTGGTACTTGGATAGTGGAGCCTCTTTCCACATGTCAAGTGACAAGAATATTTTCAGCACTTTGGAGGAGACGGATCTCTAGATACAGATCGAGATGGGTGATGACAGAAAGTATCATGTCTCAGATGAAGGTATGTTATAGCTCCAAATACCACCCTTGAGGTTTGTGATGTTGCACTCAAGGCCTACGACAACCCCTCCTTCCAGACCTGGTCCCAAATTTAAAAAACAATGTTTTATTCCCTATACGTGACATTGCCCTGAGCTAAACGCATATATACGTGGGTGTGTGTATACCCAACCCACGTATATGTTTAAAAAAACTTAAAAAAAATAAATCTCCTTAATTTCAGGTGGAGATCATGGGTTTTACCTGTTGATTACCTGTTAGTGCCCGTGGCCCAACTGTTCCCAATGAATTCCCAACTAAAAATCTACTTTGGGAGAAGTATAAAAAGGCTTCTATGGGAAGGCCAACGGAGGAGAGAAGAGAGAGAAAGATTACTATGCTGAGATTTCCCTGACTAGCTCTGAAGATCCTTGTGCCTCCTACACTTCCCCCATTCTACAGGAAACCCTTGTTTCCTTGTGTGTGTTTGATGATTTCATACTACTTGAGAGATCATGGAGTAAGTCATGGAAGGAGTTTGTTAAAGGCTTGAGATTGAACGAATCTGGGAGATGGTTGTGCTTGGAGCGTGCAAAAGGACGAATCAGGTGAAATGATTCCTTTTCTGTAATTTATTTGTCTATAATAAAATAAACACATGTCTTTGTTCCTGATATAGATCTTCTTCATGTTATGATATTCATATTATGATTCATATGTGAACGGTTGTTTAATTGCATAACTAACGACCTTTCCTTATAATATGAATATGGTTTCTTTATGATGTTTAGTCCCTATAATGCTGTACTTTCTTGAATTTATTATTTTGCAGGTCAAAGGAGCAAAGGAACTACAAGAAGGGTTTGGACCCTGGAAGGCTCTTCTCAAACATAGGACCTCAGGTATGCCCCCTATCATAGAGTTTGCTTATAGTAGCATTATGATTGCATGGAATGTGTGTTTCTTTGCATAGACAACCTTCAGTCTGCTAGGGTATTCACCCAAGACCCTAGGGGAGTTTATCCCACAATAGAATTGGTGACTCCACTGGGGACAACACTATTTTTGTTCCTAGTTTGGGTGTATTCAATCCAATCAGGGCTCAGCTGTCTATTTATCTTCTGTTACTGTGTAGTCAATGCCTGAATTGTAAGCTTTGATCAGTTTTTTCCAGACTTTTTTTTTTCTTGGTAGCTTTTTTATGCGCTGGTTTCTCTAGTTACAGAAGCATATATACGCATCTTTCCTTAAGTGAACATGTGTATATGCATATTTCCTTAAGCCTTGTCGCGTATACACGCATCCGTGTGCAAACATAGTCGCGTATATCTTTAATTTTCAAGATTCTTAAAATCTTTTTGTTTCTGGAAGATAGTATGCTGGTCCGATTCAGTTTGGAACAATCACTGTTCTGTCACAGTCTTTAGTTTTCCAGCAAGCATCTTGTTTCGAATTCTCTCTGATTGTGAAAAGGTTAGTCTTGTTCGTTTTTTCTTACAAACGTCATTTATTTTTGCTTAAGAACACAAGGTTTCTCGCAAGGAATCTTGGTTGCTCTGTGTATTCAGGGCAGAAAGATTGATTTCGATCTTTGTGTTGAGTTTTGTTTTAATGACTTTTTTCTTTGCATGTTTGAACTATTTTTATGACCATCTTCTCTTCTTGCTTTCTGAAAGTCATTTGTTCATGCTTTCCTGAAAGTTGTCTTTTCAATCTTTTGGTTTCCATTGCCAGGCTCGTCTCGCTGCTTGTTGATTGTTAAGAGAATTTCAAAGCACCTTTTTTGTTAAGTTCCCACTTGTTTTGTGTCGCAAACTCGCAAAGTGCTTCATTGCCTATTTTTTAGTCATCAAGTTTCAGTCTTGTTAGAGCGTTTGTTGAAAAGTCGTTTTTGAGTTGCTTTTGAAGGAAACTTCTTGAAACTTTGTTTTGCTTTCTTGAACTTTGTTTTGATTTATTTTTCCTTTTTGTTGAGTGAAAGTGCCTATTTGTCTATCTTCATCTTGATTTTAGTGCTTAGACGAAATAAGCAACAAAACTTATATTCCATCTAAAAATTTAAGTGGCAAATCTAAAATCGATAAACAAGCAACTTTCATCTTTTGATTTAAGACTAGTTTTGAATTTGGCATCGACATGTAGTTGTTTCATTAGGATTAGTTTGTGTATCATTCTAGGCATTTATAGTTTTGTTAGCTTTTTTGAGTGTGAAGTTTGAAGAAAAGAAAAGAAAAAGTTGTACTTTTATTTGAAGTTCCTCTGAACCCTATAGAAATTTCTTTTCATCGAAAACGAAAACAAGTGCATTTGCATGTAGTTTGGTTTATTAATTTCTTTTGCATCAAAACATCACCAGTTTCACTTCTGTTATCCCTTGACTTAAATAACAACCCATTAAAATCAAGCGGTAATTTAAAATATACTAGAACTTTATATTTGTCGAGTTAGATAGATCAACAAGTTTTAGGATATTTTAGGGCCTTGGATTAGGCGTGTGGAGAGTTAACTCTCCAAGGCCATTTTAAAGTGTCAAACATAGGAGTCTGAATAGTGAGTGAAAATCCAAGAGCGTTAGGAAGACCAGGAAAGCTACGGATCTGGGAGTTAAGCACGAGGGTTTGTAAAGACAGGGAAGAGAGATACCCCCTCTCCTACTTGTCCGAACCTACCTCATGATTGTTCCGCCTGGCTTCTGATACGAGTTGATAACCTTAGTTGCTACTCCTAGGGATCTACACAGGTGGTTGTGGAGGGGAATCCCATGGCACCTGAGGTCAATGTTGTATCACTCCCAATGGTACTACTGGAGGGCAGCCTTGTGAAGCTTCGGGCCTTGCACCGGCGCAGGCTGTTGTTAGGAGGTCAGAGTAACTTCCTCTATTACCTTCGCTGATAGGATTGGGCCTTCATTATCCCAGACTATCTTCAGAAGGCCCCTTACTTCACTTTCTCGTATTTTGGTGTCAGGTCCAAATCACCCGGAGTGGAAATACTTGGAAGTTGTTTGACTGGATGATATCTTTAGGGACTTTATAGTGTGTGCTCTGTGCTCCTAGTTGGCCTAGCTTTCAATTTTTTGAGTCTTTAGTTAGATCATAACAAAAAATTCAAAGTGATTGACCAATCACCTAGACGGTCTCGAATACTTTGTGGTCTTTCACCACCAAGTTCAAAGCCTTCACCTAGAAGATGCAGAGGTAATACTACTGGTGGGTTTCGTCCAGTGGCAGTTGACGCATCGGGGATTGATCCTCCCCTAAGGGGCATCAGTGCTCAAGATAGACCTGGTACTTCCACAGGACAAGAGAGAAATACTCCTGTACCTTCTCGAGTTCTCTTTCGGACACAAGATAAGGTAGAGATAGAAGAAGTCTCAGAGTCATTAGCGGCTCCAAATTCTCCACTACCTCCTGGTCATCTGGAAGTATTACAATATGTCAGGTCTCCAATGCATCGACCGTCAAGTCCGGGTCACATAATGCACTTACCATCGATGACTACTACTGGAAGCATGGCTTCTATTACAAGTGCTACGACTGTGCAGACTCCAATATCTGTACAAGGGGGAGGAACTATTTCCATCCCCTTCACTTCTTTATTCAGGTATTTTGCTAGCACATCTTTAGTTGGGACTACCTCCATTCCTTCTATGAGTGGAAACTCCCAAACCAATGCTTTTAGTTCTGGATTTTTCCCATTTGCACCCATTCACAGGGTATTCCGTCAGTTCCATTTAGTGCCGCCACATCCATGATGGGTGGATCAACTTCATTCTAGGGTTTTCCTTTTGGAAGTGGTCATATACCAGATTCCAACCCAAAAATTGGATCTATTCCTTTCTCTTCTTTAGGACAAGGTAGCAATCCTTTTCAAGGTTGGACTAACCCTGCGGTTAGTAGTATGGGAATCGGGAATTCGTTTCTCGGCCAACAAGGGAATAGGCCATACTCCATGGTTCTTTCATTCTGAAATATTCCTCCCCTAGCCTCTTCTTGGGATCCTTATCAGGGGTTGTCTGCTCCTTATAATCCTTTAGGAGGAAGCTTCGCCGGTTATGGAGGTTTTGCGGCTGGAGTTGATCAAACTCCGAGTTATGCTGGATCACAGGGCATGCCTTTTGGTTCAGCTAGTTCTGTAGGTTACGTCGGGCAACCTGGTTCCTTTCAAAATCCAGGCCAGCCTTTTCAGAACTTTGGGAGCTTCACCCGGTCTGGGTGGAACCCCCAAGGTCCTCCTAGGCTTCCGTTTCTAGCAACTTTAAACCTGCGAGACCTCACAAAGTTAACAAACGATCCAATCAAATATAATCCGGCCTGGCCTCCGGTCCAAACCAAAATCCCTTCGGACATTCCAAAATTCAAAGGGAAGAGTGATGAGGACCCAGGCGACCATGTGACCACATTCCATTTGTGGTGCTCGTCAAACTCCCTTATTGATGATTTAGTTAGGTTGAGACTTTTTCAGCGCACCTTGACTCGTAATGCAGCCAAATGGTATATAGATTTTCCAGGGGGCAGCTTTACATCTTTTGATGACTCAGCTAATATTTTCTTAAATCATTTCCAGTTGCCTGTCCGTTATGATGCGGGAGCTGAATTTCTGGCCAATTTTTGTCAGGAAACAACAACTCACATTTCTGACCATATTCGGGAATGGAGACGGAGAAAGAGGCTCATTAAAGCCAAAATCCCTCTGGAGTACCGTCTCGAATGGTTTTTGAAATCTTTACAGCCTAAGATCTCTAAGGATGTCTCGATGTCTGGAGTTTACTCTGAGGAGCAAGCTATTTTTAGGGCCCATCAATTAGAATTGATCTACTCTCAGTATGGGATCCTACAAAAATAATTGCCAGATGCTCCTGGGTCGAAGGTTGACATAGCCAAGTCGAAGCCAAGTCCCCATGGGAATGGTATCATTGGATTGGTAGATACGAATGCACTGAACTTGTTGAGCCAATTGCAGGAGTTGTCATTGCAAACTGCTTCAAACAACCAAGTCACATCGTCTACTACTTCGTCTTCCCAACCCTCTTCCATTAATGCCGTCCAATCTGATAACCCCAAAGGAAATCAAAGTTCCAATGGGAAAAAGAAAGGATGAGGTAAGAAAAAGAATCAGGATGGGAAGGCTGACACAAATAAATCTGGCAATAATGTTGGTGGGGGTAGAAATGTGTCTAAAAAGAATGTCAAGTTTCCATGCAAGTTGTGTAGTGGAGATGATTTAACTCATCTCTGCCCGAAGATTTAGGATGCTTAGCGCTTGTTAGGGTAGCAAGGGGCTTCTAGTTCTCAAGCTGTGTTAACCAACCCTTTTCCCTAAGGGCAGCAATTGCTTGCTGCCGCGAGTTCAAATCCTGGTACCTCCTCAGGGGGCAACCAGGAAGGGGAAAATCATCGAACGTTTTCATGATGGGTTCTAATGTACATGTGGCTACCTCGTCACGTGACTACGGTGAAGCCTAAACTTCCAAGGACAAAACTACTCCCAGAAATATCGAGCTTCATATTGAGCGACCCCCTGTTGAGACTATACCACGGATACCAAAAGGTTCTGCTAAACGCGCGACTATCAATCCTATCGCTAGGGCCACCCATAATTATTCCATTGTAGAGGATCTAGCCCAGAGTCCATGCGCTATGTCCGCTTCAGAGGTTCTCCAGTCGTGTCTGGCTCAACGAACTGCTTCACTCTCAGCAATTGGGGCAGTTGATCCAACCAATTCTCTACTGCTCACTTTTGACATGTTAAATGTCAAGAAGTGACTCCTTCATCACATGGATTTCTAAATAAAGTCTACATACCGAAATATTAATATTTTTCACACCGTTATTGACGAGGGAGCTTCCATGTGCGTCATGTCAATGTCTTGCTGGAAGGCCATTAGATCTCCTTCGGTTGTTCCTTCACCTACCCTTCTGACTGCGTTTGATGGGCATTCTCACAAGCCGCATGGGATTATCCTAGCCTTTCCTATATGTGTTGGGGGAAAGGTCGTCAATGTTGAAGTATAGGTCATAGATGTTAACCTAGACTATAATCTCCTCTTTGGAAGGAATTGGGTAAATGAGATGGATGTCGTTGTTTCGACTCTATTTCGTGTCATTTGATTTCCTCATGAAGGGAAAATTGTTAAGGTTGATCAATTTGATTATTGTCTAGTTGATCCTCAAGCAACTTCTGACTCTACTATCCCCTTAGTGGATAACCCTTGCCCGCCTACAGAGAATCTAGGAGTTGGGATGTATTCCTCATTGATGGGTACCTTCGAGCTTCCCTCTCCTATCGCTCGAATCAATGTCGTTTAATCATCCAAGGAGTCTCCTCGAGAAGGGTTCTTTCGAACTCATTATTTTTTGGACGCTTGGACCTTGCCTTCACCTATTACCACATTAGCTGAAGGACAAGTAAATGGAATGGCATCCTCTATGTCTACGACTAAGCTTAGATATCAGTCTATCATTAACTCCACAGACGACCACTCTACTCCTTCTTCCGAAGAGGAGTTTGAGGTTTATGTGGCCCCGGCTTGGGCCTTTGATTCCACCTCTACCTTGGACTTCTTAGATACAGTTTTAACTTCTGAAGGAGAAATCCTCGAAGTGATGATGGGTGTAGATCAACCTTGGGAAGACTTACACCATTGTTCATATTTTCTTCCTCCATTGCAGGAAGTGGAAGCTAGGTTCTCCAAGCTATTCACTAGTGATGTTTTTAAGATATCGAGTCCTTTGGCTCCAACACACTTTCGTGCCGAATGTAATATGTTAGTGATCTTAGAAACGATATCTGTAAACATCTCTAGGGAACCTAACATGATTGAGAATCTCTTCATCGGAATTGAATGTTCCCCTGAAGAAGTACAAATTTACACCGACCTTTTCAAATAATATCGAGATTTATTTGCTTGGTCTTATGAGGAAATGCTTGGCATAGATCCTTCTGTAGTTCAACATGAGATCAAGACGTATGAAAACGCTAAGCCGGTTCATCAAAGACTTCGACTGGTTAATCCTAGGAAAGTGGCAGCCATTAAAGCCGAAGTAGAAAAGATGCTCAAGGCGAGTTTTATATACCCTGTTCCTCTTACCGATTGGGTTTCTAATCCATTCCCTGTAGATAAAAAGCAAGGAACGATCCGAGTATGCATCAACTTTAGGGACTTAAACAAAGCTTGTCCGGAAGTTAATTACCCCACGGCATTAATTGATCAGATTATTGACGAGTGTGCGGGTAATGAGATTTTTTCCTTCATGGACGATTTTTTTGGTTATAATCAAATTTCTATCCATCCTGAAAATCAACGTAAGATGGCTTTTATATGTCCCTGGGGTACCTTTGCATATAGAAAGATACCATTTGGTCTCAAAAATGTTGGAGCCACATTCCAGCGGGCCATGTCATATGCTTTCCACGACATCAAACATATCATCGAAGCATACTTGGACGATCTCACTGCTCGTTCCCGAAAAAGAACTGATCATCCCAGTCACCTTCGAATGGTTTTTGAGCGATGTCGTTTTTATAAAATCCTGTTGAATCCCAACAAGTCCATTTTCGTAGTTACGTCCAGTCGGTTGTTAGGGTTCATCATGTCAAGTAAAGGGATTAGAGTTTATCGCTTCAAGGTAGAGGCAATAGTCCAGTTGCCTCCCCCGTCCTCTATTCGACAACTTCAAAGTCTTCAAGGGAAGGCTAATTTCTTAAGACGGGTTATAGCAAACTATGCCAAGATCACTAAAGGGTTTATGCGTTTGCTCCGCAAAGGGGTTCCATTCATGTCGGATGACTTTGTGCAATGGTCGTTTCATGCTTTGAAAAAGGCATTAGTCCCTGTCCCGCTTTTGAGTCCACTTGATTATGGTAGAGACTTCCTTTTATATCTCGTTGCAGCAAAATCGACCATTGGTATGGTTCTCGTTCAGGACGACGATGCTCTTATAGAGCACGTGATTTATTACTTGAGCCGAGGCTTGATAGGTCCTGAACTTTTCTATTCTCCGGTTGAGAAGTTGGCCTTGGCAGCTATCCATGCTATCCAGTGGCTCCGTCATTATATTATGCTATGAAAACTTTTTTCTTTGCAGTAGTCAATTCGTTTCAGTTCGTCCTTAATAGGCGAGTGATTGGGGGAAAATATAATCGATGGATTGTCATTCCACAAGAATTTCATCTCGAGTTCTTGTCTGCTAAGTCCAAGAAATCTATGGTTTTTGCCGAGCTAATTTCGGAATTGCCTTGTGGAGAGGATACTGTTTATGAGGAAAATTTTCCCATTAAACACTTATTCCTCATATCTTCACTCGACCCTTCGTATGGAGATATCATTGTTTGTCTCCAAACTTTGAAGTTCCCCTCTGCTTTCTCTAAGGATGAACATCGCAAATTACGTCACCTCGCTAAAAATTACATCATCATTGGTGATACATTATATCATCGAGGGGTTGATTCAATCCTTCGGCGTTGTTTAACCTTAGAGGAGGCAGAGTCTATACTAAATGATTGCCACAGCGGAGCTTGTGGTGGTCATCTATCAAGGCTTGCTACAGCTCAGCGTATCTTGTGTGCCATCTATTTTTGGCCTTCGCTCTTCAAAGATTGTGTTGAAGCGGTCAAACGCTGTCACCCGTGCCAAGTTTATACATGGAAGATGCGCACACATCCAGCTCCTCTTTTTCCCATTGTCACTATCAGTCCCTTTACTAAGTGGGGTATTGATTTTATGACTTGTCATCTGCCTTCAGCAGCGAATCATAAGTATATTATCATGGTCGTAGACTACTTCACAAAGTGGGCTGAGGCCATGCCCACTTATAAAAACGATAGTGAGATAGCGACATTGTTCCTTTTTAATCAAATTATCTCAAGGTTTGGTATCCCAAGAGAAATTTTCACTGACCATGGCAGTCATTTCCAAAATCAACTAATGTCTAAATTGGCTCTTAAACTAGGTTTCCAGCAGGAAAATTCGTCTCCTTATTATCCTCAAGCCAATGGATAGTTCGAGGAAGTAAACAAAACTCTTAAGACGATCCTGCAAAGGACAATTGATAAAAATAGATCCAATTGGAATCTTATGTTGTATCCGGCTTTATGGGCATACCGAACCTCCATCAAGACTGCTACAGGTTTTACACCTTTTCAATTAGTTTATGGGTTGGAATCTATCTTTCCTGTTGAATGTGAAATTCGATCTCTTAAGTTAGCTATTGAGCTCCTTCCAGAGACCTCTCGTCTCGAAGAGCGCCTCCTTCACTTGGAGCATCTCAATGAGCAGCGTCTAGATGCAGCCACAGTAAACAAGGCTCATAAGAAAAGGGTTAAAACCCAGTATGATAAAGCTGTCCTTCCTCGTGTCTTTTCTGAAGGTGACCTCGTCTTGGTCTACGACCAAGATAAGGAAACCTTGGGGGCAGGCAAATTCAAACCTATGAGGTACAGTCCCTTCATAATTAAATGAGTTTTAACAAAAGGGTCGTATGAGTTAATCGATTTCGAAGGAAACAAATTGGTGGAACCTCGAAACGAGCTCTACCTTAAGAAGTAATTTGCTTAAGTAGCAGCTAGGCAATGGATTCTTTGTAAATTATCTATATTTGTACATATTTTCTCGAGAGTTTGTGATATCAACACTTTTTGGTCTGCTTTGGCAGGTGTTGATGGATGACTTGGTCTATTTTGGATTCGCCGATGGTGCTAGTCGGCACACTCGTAATCTCGCTTCCGCAGCTTGGGTACTGTATTATCCAACTGGTCAATTGATGGTATCAAGGGGAGTATGCATCATTCCCGCTTCAAACAATATGGCTGAGCATACTACCGTCATTAATTTGCTATCTGAGGCAATTTCTCATGAAATCGACTCGTTGGTAGTTTATCTTGATTCACAATTGATAGTGTCGCAATTAAATAACATTTATCGGGTAAGGGATCCATGTTTATATCACCAGTATTTAAGGGTGAGGTTTTTGCAAATATCATTTACTTATATTAATTATTTGCATATTCCAAGATCTCATAATTGGTTAGCTGATTCTATCGCTAATAAAGAATTAGACTGGCACATCAATCATTCATCACAATAAATTAAGCATCAAAAAGTCAAACTG
>APFE030186069.1:0-12167 GCA_000404065.3 Pinus taeda
TTATCACTTGAATACTTGAATTCCAATTCACTTGTGACAATTACAACACTGTAAGATCCCTTGATAAGCTTATTTCCATAGTAATTAATACATTAAATTTGTCATCTTTTCTCTTTTATCAAAATCCACATGAAGCTTATTTGAGAAGGGTCTTCCTAAAATAATCTTAATATAAAGTTATGGTTACAATTGGACCCAATTGTTACATTATAAATACTTGCCTTTCAAAAATAGCTTGTTTTGAGCATGATCGTCTAATCATTTATTCTCTTATGGATAAATAATAACATATTTTTCAAGAAAATAAGTTCAAAATTTTAAGATTATCATTAAATAAAATCAATCTTTTATTAAACTTATCCTTGACTATTAATACTCTTTATCTACAAATTTGTGCCACCACTTTCATTATTAAGAAAAAAGAAACATTGTTGAAGATAGATTCTCTTTCTAGTTGCTAATCTTCCTATATGGTAATAAACATGGAGATTTTGGATAAGGCATAAAAAAGGAAAGAATATAGTCCCTTATAAGAATATGTAATATCAATGAGAATGTGTTACCCTGCAATGAAAATTAAAAGGTTACCAAACATGTAATTTTGTCAATCTTTTTCTAAAACCAATCTAAGGACATTTCATTCCAATGTGTTATAGCAATATGCATTACTCACAACCTTGGAAGTTATGTTTTGAATAATATTTTGCTTAAAAATAAGATTTTCTTATGTAATTAATAGCCCCCATCATTTTCATATCCATCCTTATCATTGGCATGACCACTCCATTGTTCCAAACCATAATAAGCCCAAGAAAATGATGTCCCTTATCACCAATCTCTTTATTTTATCATAGTGATAGATTATTAAAGGTTTGTTTAAGTATTTTAATTGGCTAGATCATATTGGAGTGGTATTACAAATTTTCAATTTTTAACACTCTTTAAAATGAAATATTCCCCATTGATAATATAAAAATTGAAGAAACATTAGTTTGGGAACAAGTTTTCTAAATTTTTCATTTTGCAAGTGTACAAGTTATTTGTGAGAAATCAATTATGGTGTTCACTCATGCCAAAATGAATAATGGGTGGATATTGAAACTAATCTTCAAGGTCAAATTCTATGAATGATTTTGACATTCTTAATATAGGTGTTTGAACATCCTTACTACACATTATTTTCTACATATTCAACCTCATATTTAAAATGATATAGATGTTTCTTAGTAGGTTTTTTTCATTTGTTCCTTTTGATTAGAGTACTTCAAAGTTATCCATGTATTCATTAAATGCCATTCAACTTTGCTAATAAAAGTTTCCTTATTAGTGGTTGGGAGCATGATACTCTACACACCTTCCCTAGATATGTATTGACAGAGGGATAGATCACATGCAATCATAACCTTTATATATATTCTCTAATTCTCTTTGATGCATGAAATGGAAAAGAGAAGGGAAAGAACCATACCTCTTGTGGCAAAGGTTTTGATGATCCTAGTTAATGATGGATGATGGAGATACCATCTCTTCCTCTAAAGTGCTTGCACCTAACTCCTACACTTGAAACCTACATACAATCAAAAACAACAAGCTCTCTTCCAAACATACAAGGTTAGAGAAATGAAATCTAATCTAAATCTCTCAAACTAACCTATCTCCAACAAAAATCAACAATAGTATGTAGGGGAAAGAATCATAATATTTATATATTAATAGAAATAAAAACATACCAAAGCTATATTTTGGGATGTATGCATCCATTTTAGCACGTTGATATTGAATCCTACTTGGCTAGTAGTAAGGCTTCCTTGAACATGCAAAGTAGTTTCCCTGAGTATTCTACCAGTGTATACTTCCTTAATTTCTCTCCCTATTACCTCAAATTTGGCCTCCCCTTATAGGAATTTATAAGATATTGGAGATAGGCCTAATGATCCTTAAATTTTCATGGATATTCCATTGGATGCTCATTCACAACATATCTACTAAAATATATTTGAAAATCCAAAATCTACATTGAGGGTTTATTTCTTCTTAGATTTAAGGATTTGTAAATGATTTTTTATTGCATATGCTTGCAAATTATAATTATACATAAAATATAGAACATATAAAACTCACAAACACAAATTAACAAAATATATAACTTGGGTAACCCCTTTAGGAGAAAACCTAGTTGGAAGTTGAGACAACTATGCTCTCTTTCTCTGAATGGAAAAATGGATGCAAGTACAAAGAAGTGAGGCTTGTGGAATGTGAGATCCTATAGTTCACAAATCATATTTTTTTTCTCTCTCCCTATCCACTCTCATCTATGGAACAAAATTCACTCAAATAGAGTGGATCCTCGTCCTCCTAGTGGCCTAGTTATAACACAGTGGGATAGCATGCTAGTGGTTAAGTTTGACTCCTTCAACTCTTAAATAGAGTTACAATATGGAATCATATAGAGTCTTATTTATGAGGATCATGTTTTTGACCAATTTTCCATGAATAATGGGGCTAACGTGGCATCCTCGCGAATTATAGTGGTCAAAATAGGAATGCCAACTTATGAGTGGCATAACTTTTGCATACAAACTCTGATTGAGGTAATTATTACATCATTGGGAAACTATATGTGTGTAGAATAATGCTTTAAGGACAATTCTTAAGGGGGGGATTTTTCCCCAAAACACCATTTTCTACCTCAAATTTCTTTCAAAAATTTTAAGACCCCAACTTTCCAAACTGGGACCCACCAATAAAAATGGTCTTTTGAGCTTATTCCTCCATTTTTTCTACTTCGAAAGCATTGATATGGATGAAAAATAATGTATTGATATAATCTAGATTGAACCTCACCATATTGGGAGGATTTCAGTCCCCAAAAGGTTTGACTGAATGAGGTGCATAAAAATTTCCTCCACCTTCTCCCGAGTGTACCATTTAGCCTTTCCTAGAAGTTATCTTTTCAACCTAATTTACCAAAGTCATGCTACCCCTATCTTGTAGTTCTAGGCCTCTTCTACAAAATTGTATCTTATATCAACTATTCTTGAGCATCTAATGCCAAATCTTCTACAAAAGGTAGGACTTATTCCCCTTCCTATTCTGGCATGGAAGACTCATAGAGTTTCATATTCTCTACAATCACCACTATGTAAATACGCATGTATGGGGCTAGATTGGGTCTATATAAGTTATCTCCCACCTTTTCCATTATCTTAAAGGTACCATATCACAAAGTCTTGATTTTATTACTAGGACCCTATAACCTCTATTTATTCAACTATAACCATACTTTGTCTCCCACCTTGAATGACCTCTCTATTTTGTGTTGATCATTTTGGCCTTGTATTTTTCCTTTGAATTTTACAGTGTCTCTCATACTTGTATATGGATCTTCCTAATCTTCTCAATAAAATTTTCTTCTCGTAAGTCATCCCCTATAAAATCCTCCCTCACTCTTCCTTGTTTCCGATATACAATATCAAAAGGTGAAGGTGGAAAATATTCAAAATAAGTTTCAAAAGGGGACTTACCAGTGGAAGTGTGGATTTATTTATTATAAGATTATTGTATTTATACCATATTTTTATCTTAGGTCTTTGGATGCTTCTAATTATAACCCCTCAAAACTTGCACCAATGTCTTGTTGACTACTTATGTCTTCTCATTTTTCTATGCATAGAATACTGTAGACCTCTTCAACTTCATGTCCATCTTCTCTCATAATGTAGTCCAAAATATATTGAGAAATATTATGTCCATGTCTAAAGTGATTCTCCTTGGTATCCAAAAGTGCAACCAAAATTTTCCAAAGAACAAGTTTATTACTTTCCCACTGATGGTATTTTTATAAGGCATTAGAATACACATCTTGTTAAACCTATCAACTACCACAAATAGATAGCCATGTCATTTCTTGGTTTTTGGTAACCCTACCACAAAGTCCATGGAAATGATTCCCCAACGATGAGTGGGTATATGTAAGGGATGATATAAACCCTATTTCCTATAACTAGGTTTGTTGGTACAATTAAGCATGCATCCTCTTTAACAACCTAGCTACGTGTTCTTGCATCTTAGGCCAACACCTCTACAAGTTGGAAATTTTCTTCCCTACACCAAATTTCTCTACAACCTTAGAGGTGTGAGCCTCTCTAATGAACTGTAGCCACTCACTTTTAGGAACACATATCTTATCCAACCTATATAGTAACATATCTTGCAGATGGTAGTGAATTGTGTTGTCACTATCATGCACGATTCTAGCTCTAGAATTGTTGAAACACCTCCCTTAAGTCCTCATCTTTGAATATGTCTCTCTATATGCATCATGGGTGAATGGCTCTATGTGCATAATAGTTCCCAAAGCTATGATATTTGATGTGGGTCGCATTAAAAACATGTCTTCCAACTTGTTTGTGCTATTCTTCTTATACTTGATCACTATATGAAACTACTTTGAAAACCTCACCCACTTTTAATTCGTAGTTTATTGTAGCTTGATCTAGGCCTCTGGATATTATAGTGGTTGGTTATCTATGTGGATTACTATCTCCTTTCCCATCAAATTGTGTTTCCACTCCCTCACAAGTTGTGAAAGGGCATAGAGCTCTGTGTCTTAGGTAGGTTAGTTATGAACCTCCGCATGAAATACTCCAAAATGGTAGCATACAAGCCTTCCTCCCTACATCAAGACCACTTTCATAACATACCCACTTGCATTTGTATCCACATAGAAGTTTTATTTCAAGTTCAATAATGAAAATACAGGTGCTTGATTGGTCTTCTTCTTTAACTCCTCAAAGTACCTTTGCCAACCCTTTCCCCAATAGAAATTCATGCCACTTATTATTATGGCATGGAGTTGTGCCCCCAATATTAAAAATGAGGTTGTGAATTTCATCAGGTATGTTATTTCCCAAATGAAACTCTTGAACTCATAAACATTAGTGGGAACTGACAACTTCATTATGACCTCCATCTTGACAAGATCTATCTTTAACTCTCCTCCACCTATCACATACCCCAAATACAACAAATATTGTTATTGCAACTCACACTTGATATTTTCTAGCAGTTGATGCTTCTTTAATGTCTCTAGCACTTGCATCAAATGTGATATGTGCTCCTCCCAGGAAAAATTATATACTACTATATCATCCAAATATAAATCTATAAAAGGGCACAAAATACCAGTCATTAACCTCATAAATGTAGTTTATGCATTGCATAGACCAAGAAACATGACTAAGCACTCATACAAACCTTGTATTAAGGAAATATTCTAGGTGTCTTCTTCTCTAAATCAAACCTAATGATATCCTCACTTTATGTCCATTTTGGTGAAGTATTTAGCTTGTTGCAACTAATCTAGAAAATTGTTTATCCTAGGTCGGGGTACCAATTTTTTAGCATAATTTTGTTTAATGATCTATTAGTAAGCATCCACCAAAACCCATCCTTCTTTGGCACAATGAAGATGTTTGATCGACATGGCAAGGTACTTGGTTGATTGACATCATATTCCAATAGCTACTACAATTATTTCTTCATGTCACTTGCTTCTATAACAAATTACTTGTACAACCCAACATTTGGCAATGGGGAGTATGGAAATAAATGGATCTCATGTTGTACTTCCCTCTTGGGTAGTAGCCCTCTAAGCTCCTAGAAGACATCCATGTATGCGTGTATTAACTCTTATAGTTTTTTTTAATATTTATTAATACTTCTTGCTAGAACTAATCGGTTTCTTGGCTTGGTTGGCACTTACCAGCAAAATTTTTGACTTCCCCTCATGCATATTGATGATGAAGGATTTTCCATCCTTGATGAGGTGGTACATGTACATATAGGGAGTTCCAAACACCACTCCACATGCATAAAGGGGTACTACATCTAGTTCTACTTTATTAGTAAAATTATCGTTGATGGAAAATATGTTTTTGCACTATTTGGTTACCTTTATTTTTTCATCCTTGTTCACCCATCCCAATGGATATGAGCTTAGATGATCATCAACTTCAAATCTCAGTTTTTTGAGAAACCTTGTTTCAATGATATTTTATGTTATCCTAATTTGAATAAGGCATTAATCTTTGGCTTCTTGACCTGTATCCATATATGGAAGAGTATGGTAATTTGTTTCTCTTCCTGTGAATGAAGGGTACTCAGATTCACCTCCTTTTACACTATGTATAAACGATCTTCGCATATATGCCTTAGCTAATTTCATCCCATTTTCTTGAATCAATGGCCATGAGGTTCTTCTTTGTATCTTTGTTTCTATTATTTAGGTTAAGCTATGGATGCAGCTTCCAACACTTCTCCTCTATATGAGTGTTAATGTTACAATGGTTATAGTGGTTGTTGTGATATTTTCAATTGTGTGTTTTCATTGTTGTATTTTTACCTTTCCCCCCTTTCCACTTATTCTTCCCCTCCTTATATGCATTCTAGTTCTCCTTATGCTTTGACACACTTTATCACACTTTATTTTGGCATATGTTCTCGAAGTACTATGCATATACACAAACCTTGTCCATAGAACTAGGGGTGGATAACATCACTTGCTTCCATAAATGGCTATGTATACCACCTAAATACTTGAGGAGTACTTTTAGGTTATTTGGAAAGATACCCAACATTATGGCCATATTTCTAAATTATGTGATGTACTTCTATACACTTTTCCCTACATTTACCTAAAGTAATGCCACTAGATCCATTAGGCCTCTACATACCCGATAGGGTAAAATTTTGACTTTATGAGGGTTTTTAAATCCTATCACTTAGTCACTAAACAATTCCCTTCCAACCTCAAGGTATCTGCATGGATTTCCCAGCAAGTTTGGACATGGCCCTCTAATTTCATCTAAGAAAACAAAATCTTTTGTTCTTCCTATATATGACGAACTCTAAAATAAACATCTAATTGTTGTAACCAATTATTTAGCTTCATAGCATAAATCTCAAAATTATATGGCTTGACATTGACTTTCGTTTCCATTTTGAATAGGGGTTGGGAATAGTTCATGAAACTTGAACCGAGTTGATCCTTTTCAAATTCTTTCCTAGATTCCCTCTCTAGTTCTTTACGATTTTCAAATTTTACCTCTAATTTGACCTTCACCTTAGAACCTCCATCTTCTAAAAATAGCCCAATATTATTGGTCACAACTACCATGAGGAGTATTATGTTATGGTTTATATCTGTGACTTGTGCTTCTAGCCACATAAATCTCTCCTTTATGGGATCATGAGGGTGATTTACAGATTCATCAACCATCATTGGAGTTTTATGGCTTTCATCTTAATAGATGTCGACCCCTACAACTCCCCACAATATACCCAAAATAAACCTTCTCTTATACCAATATGATTCACAAAATATTATGGATATTCCATTAGACACTTCATCATAATAGATCTACTAAAATATATTCAAAAAATTGAAATATGCACTACGAGGGTTTATTTCTCTTTAGATTTGTAAACTACTTTTTATTATTTTTTCTATGTGGTTCACAAAGTCTAGAGATCAGTGACTAGTACATCCACAAAATATTTGTACCAAGTAGATCCACTTGAAGGGATCACTTTTTCCCATCTCAATCACGGAACCTATCCTTGAGAGTGTCGATAGAATTGAACACACGACCTCTCAATAGCATAGGTTATTTAATGATGGGGACTCAACTAATTAGGCTAACGTTTGGGACAATCTACTTTTTATTATGTATGCATGAAAATTGTAATTATGAAGAAAATAGGGAACAATAAAATAAAACTTGTAAACACAGATTAACACAATATATAACCTGGGAAACCCTTTCAAGAGAAAACCCAGTTGGAAGATGTGAGATTTCTCTGCTTTCTATCTATGAATGGAAAATGGATGCAAGTACAAATAAGTGAGGCTCATGACCCACAGTCTACTAAAATTAAAAAATCCTCTCTTTTTTCTCTCTCCTTGTAACAACCCGGGTTAAAATTTCATGTAACAAAGTTAAAAAAGGAAAAATAAGACCAAGGTCATGCGACATGTATTACAAGCTGAATGTTGGGTAAAACATCCTAATGGGAATCACTTTTGTTTATTATGGTTAAGGGGAAATTGGCAAAGGCAATGGAAAAGGCTTTAAAAAGGAAAAAACACATTATTGGATTTTTATTTATGACAATAAAGGAAAATAGAAGAAAATGGAGGTGAAAGGCCATAAGTTTCATAAGAAGAGGAGATTGAAGGAAAATTAAGGAAAATGAAGAAATCAGAGGCATCAATAATAAAATACATCAAAGCATCAGTTTGGGGCCTTTTTTTAGTGTTGTTTTAGAATTAGTCTCAGAGAGGAGAAGAGAACCAAGAGAAGAAGGAAAGCAAGCAAGCAAAGGAAGGACAAGGAAAGTAAAGAAAATCAAGGATCAAGCAAGGAAAGTTTGGATCAAGTGGCTTCTGAGGGAATACTTGCAGATAACAGGTTGCATATATGATTTCCTAGCTAGTTTTGGCATGCATGGTATGTGCATGTGTGTATTTGGTTCATTTATTGTCATTGGCATGGGTTTTTTTGGGTTTCGACAATGGTTTTAGCCTTGTCTTGCCATTTTTGGATAGTCATGATGTGATGAGAATTTTTCTCAGTTGAGATTTTGATTACCGAAAGGTTTTGGATCTGGGTGAGGGGTCTTAGGAAAATCCCAAGGGTTGGGGGTGGATACGGTTTTCTATGGGAATCCCTCAACAGGTGGGTGGAGACTGGAAAATTATTTAAGGGATGGTGAAGAAATTATGAGGCATCTGTGGAGTACTGAAGAAGGTATGTTTTTGTTGATCATTTTGTCATCCTTTCTTTAGAATTCGTAACATATTTGTATCATGAACTAGGTAGATAATAGGAAATTATGATGAAATTTGTAAGATTAAGGTCCAATACGAAAATACTAATAATTGTCATCTTTCATGCAGAAAAAGGGAAAAACAAAAGACTATCGTTCCAAGGAAACAGACAGGGCCAAGTTAATTGTTGTCCCTTTAGCAGGGAACCATATGCAAACAAGGCGGTCCAAATTAAAGCATATCAGCCAGGGAAAGGAAATGGAGATCTCGACTCAGCGCAAGAAAGAAAATGGATAACTGAGAGTTAACAGTTTGGCAAATCCCTCAAGATCCTTTGATCTTGAGGGATCACTACTTCAACTATTTTTGCATTCTAGACATCTCCGCCTTAGTTGTTATAAAAAGGGGCAGCTCCGTTAGCCAGGGGGACGGTCATACTTCTATGTAACTTTTCTTGAATTGAGACTTTGATCATCGACTCTCGTTGAGAAGTGATCCGTTGTAATTCTGTTTAATGCATTAATACAAACCTGGTTGTTGTTTCATCCTTGATCCTGGAATAATCTCAAGTGGTCTATCCCTGGAGGCTAAGGGCCCGGCCCTGGTGGAACACTTGCTCCTGTACTATTACTTTTGGTTTGTGCGTGGTTTTATTTATTAGCTTTGTCTGGTAATCTGATATGTTATGTTACTTTACATTACAGCTCTGTTACAATTGATTTATGTTAGACTGAGTAATATCATTTTCTGATATAGAAACATCATATCGACTCTGTAACGCATTGTTGTTCCTTTAATTGTTGATACGATATTGTTGGTCTTTATAGAATATTGTTGTTGTTCAACTACAGAGTAACTGTGCTGTAACATTTATATTGCTACATTCATCTATGGTTTACATTTGATTGCGATTGCGATTCAATTGACATTGATGTTCCATTACGAATTACAATTGTTATTCCTGATAACTAAGATTGATATTGGTGGTATCTAAATCAGATTACTGCTTTTCTTAAAGCGTTTTGTGTGTGTTATTTGTATTAGTTTATCGTGCACTTATATTTCACTCATGGTGTTGTTCTATATTTCATTGCTAATCAGTTGTTGTTCTATTTCCGTGTGCTATCTGATTTATCCTTAGAATAAAGATTGCTACCTGATTCCTGTAGGATACGATTGCTGCACTTATTTTTGGTGAGTAAGGTGTTTATAAGAATTGATTGTTGTTAAATATTCTAGTTGTTGCTCTATTTTCTAGTTGTTGTTCCATTTCCTAGTTGTTGTTACATTACCTAGTTGATGTTCCATTTCTTTATTATTTGCATTATCATTACTTTGGTGTGCAGAATGATTTGAAACTGTAGTGGGCATTGGCATTTGTTGTCTAGCTCCCAGATCAACGATCTGTTCCTTGATTGCCTTTAATTACATTAGTTTATAGAGGGATGAGTGACTGTTACTAGACCCTTGACTGATAAATTACCTAGTTCCTTGAATGCATGATTTCAGCTTTAAGGTGCTTTACTGTAATCAGATCTTGTTTTGAGCATTCGTTTACTCTTGTATTTTGAGCACTATACTACTAGCATTACTCTGGCAAATGATAGCCTCAGATTGAGACACTCTTTGAAATAAAAAAATGTACTTGGATTGACAAACTAATGTGAGGTAATTAGAGGTGAAAAAGACCCTTTTTACAACTCGACATTTTGGTGCCATTGCCGGGGAAAGAGTGTAGCCATTTGTCTCTTTTCAAAGTAGTGTAAGAGCCTGCTAGGGAAGAATTGGGTTTTAAAAATGGAAGGTAAGAACCTACGTGTGGAGTATGTAATAGCCCTGCTCCCCTGGCTGCTTCCTGCAGATCTGTTGTTGTTTTTTCTGGGTAAAACTTAGCAGTTGATTTGTGTGCATGACTAAGCAGAAAAAGCTAGAAAAGAATCCTAAACTTCTACCCAAGCCTGACAAAGCTAAGGGGCAGGTGACCCTTGGCCGATCGATCTTTATAGATGAAATCATTAAGAAAGCAGAATCTCAGCCTTCAGTAGGACCTAGAAAAGTTGCTTCTAAACAGCCTATTAGTTCCCTTCAGGCCAGAGGATCACCATCTGTAGCCTTTGTTGAGGTGCATAGTCAAACCGAAGAGTAAGATTTTCAAGAAATTGAAAATTCTAGCCCAGAACCATTGCAAGAAGGAAATTTTAGCAACCTCTGTGAAGGGGGAGGAGAGACAGGAGAAACTGAAGAACCAAGTTCTCCTCTTGGCGTAGTTCAGCCATTAAGCAGTCTAGGTAAGGGAAGTGTTTCAAAAATCATTTATAGCAAAGCTAGAGAACCTGAATCCCCTCAGACATTAGGTACCCCCCTTATCCCATATAAAGGAAGTGTTGTCAAGGCCATTCTTGTTAAAGCCATTTCCCCTCGATAACCTAGGAATACCCTCCTAGATATCCCAGAAGGTTATTGGCATATATTTGACCAAATGGCCCAAAACCAGCCAAACACCGAAACCTCTACACTGTAATACCCCATTGTGGATACTGCAACTAATGCACCTATGAAAGAAATTCCTCTTCAGCATATCCCTACATTCCACAGGCTTACGTCAGAAAATCTGGATGCATTCCTGTTTGAATTTGACGTGCTGTGTAGAGGATATGACTATACCATCAATCCCCAGAAACTGAAATTATTTCCCTCTACATTAAAAGGGGTTTCTTTAAGATGGTTTATGGGATTAGGTGGCAGTGTTATAAATAATTAGGATCAAATGAAAGAGTATTTTCTAAAAAAATATCAGGACTATTGGAGGTTTAGAGAATTAAAAGACGAAATATTCCAGATGGTAGCTAGACCAAATGAAACATTAGAGGAGTATGTTGAACAGTTCCAGTATAATCTTCAAAGATCTCCTTATGCATCATTACCTTTGCCTGATAATGTGTTAAAAACAACATTAATTAGGGGAATGAAGGAACAATGGATTGAAACATTAAACATTACAGGAAAAGGAGATATTTATTAGGAAAATTTTGCTGAAATTATTGATTTATTTATCAGGAGCTCGAGAGGCAACACAAGACTAAAACTGGCAGAACATGATCGATTTGTAAGAGATAATAGAATTTTGGCAGAAGGAGTAACGCGTGCAGAAATTGGAAATTTATTAGAAAATTTCAAAACTGATATATTAGGGACACTGACAACACAATTTGATATTATGCAGGCCAAACAAAAGCAAGTGGAGGCAGAATATAATTTGGCAATCTTCTGTCCCCGATGCAGGAGGAAACATAGCCATAAGGAGTCTCAATTAGATGCAGTCCAAGTTTGTGCCATT
>APFE030186076.1:0-12885 GCA_000404065.3 Pinus taeda
AGTTTCTTTGTCACAGTCCTGCGTCGCTACGCACTTCACCCTCTGATTCCCTGCGTACAACCGCAGAGCTCCTTCCGCTGTGCTGCGTGACCACGCACTGCCCCTTTTTCTGATCTGTGTACAGTACGCACCCAAAAGCACTATTGCGCCGCGTACTGTAAGATAAGTACGCACCCAGAAGAACTATCGCGCCGCGTACCTTAACAGCAGGTACGCACCCAAACAAATAAACGAGCCGCGTGCTGCTACAGAAGAAACGCACCTGAACCACAGCTTCCCTGCGTACCCACGCACTGAACCTTCGTCTCCTCTGCGTACCCACGCACTGTCTCTTTGACTCCTCTGCGTATACCCGCACCTTTTCTTCGACACCCTTGTGTACCCACGCACTGAACCTTCACTGCTTCTGCGTACCTCTGATTAGGGCTGAAATATAGTCAGATGCTCAGATCTGAACTTGCGCTCAAGAGATGCCCTTCACATATTCGCTTCTAACTTCTCCTTTATAGATCAAGCGATTTAAACCGAGAACCCAACAAATCAGATCTTAAGATATTCAATCACTCAAAAGATGCACAAGCCAAATGATCTCCTTTGCTTTATATAGGCAAGCTCTTCCTCAAATCAAGGATCATGGGGCTCAATAATAATAATAAAATAATCAATACCACGGACCAAACCATGAAATAACCCAATACTGTTGGCTAAATACCATGAGAAACCCGACGTGGGTGCTTAACTGCCTGGAATGTTGGTGCACTGTGGTAGCACCTCATGGATGTGGTAATCCGCGTATTTGGACGCGGTCCCTGCACGGCATACCTGCGGGTACGCACCTCCTGAACTGTTCTCCTGCGTACTTCTTTATTTTTATCAAAATGAGAGCCATGCCATGGGTGTTGCCATCAAGTACAACATCTGAAATCATACCAGAACCATAATGCCAACAGTATGTGTTTAACATGGTATCAGAGCGAGCGTTCTCCTGTGTTGCTCCATTCCGAGCCACTGATTTTGTGAATTCTATATGCATGAAAGTTTGACTATTAGTCCTATATTTTATGAATATCTTATCAGCTAAATTTTAATTACATTCTCTTCCTTAGTAACTACTTTATGATGTTCTTTCCACTCTAAGGCCTTGACATCTGTGCATCACTTATACACATAATGTTCTAGCCTACATACCCACATCATTGTTTATTGGTGCATTGGTTGAACTCCGTTGAATCCTTGTGTGTTGAGCCAAATCCCTCTAGTCGATTCATTAATTAAGAACATGTCTTGCTGCTAGATTATTTAATTCAAGTCATATACGTTGGCCTAAGCGAATATAACTGTCATATACGTTACATTCTTTGCTCTCTCTTTTTCATCTTCACCATCCTCTTATGCTACTTCCAAGCTGCTCTTCCATTAACCTGTTGGTTTTCACTCAAAGAAGATTTTGTTTTCCCCAGTTTTTGAAGCAACTATTATTTCTCAGATTCTTCTCTGTGCTTTGTCCCTATGCGTTTGGTGCCTTGAAAACTGATCCGTTGATACGTTGAATAGTGTTTCTTATGTTTTTTAATGTGGAAGTTGTGGACTGCATTTGGAGGGGCAAGTCCATGTATGCTTTGAGCATATGTAGAACTGCATTGAACAGTTAAATTTTGCAGTGTGCTATGAAAGCTGACGTTGAGTTCTGCAACGCTGATCTCCTCACCTCCATTGGACGCTACCCTATGTGGATTATCCTTTGACTGTCTGTGTTCGAGGAGAATGCTACTTTGGAGGTAACAAGCACATTTATCAAAACATAATGTCTATGACAAAGAATGACCTCTAGTGAAAAAAAAATGTGATTTCTTTGCAACATTGACCTCTTCAAGGATCCTATCTTTGCGCTTGGTAGGAATTAGAGAAGTGGGTCCGGAGTTAATGTAGTGGCAAGAGACACTGCATTGAGAGCATAATACATATTGCTGAAAGAGGGCTTTCCTACTAGTTACTTCTCCCTTTTTTACTTGACCACCCGATTGTTGGAGCTCTCCCTCAGAGCTGCCATAACAATGTTTGTGTTGGTGTTGGATTTTTCCATATCGATTGCAACTTAATTTCACCTATAGCCGTAGACTGACGTGACACCATATTCCTTCTTGTTGACTGAGACATCATCGTTATTTTCAAGGCTAGAAACGAGCAAGTGGATCTTATGAAGGAAGGGTCTACAGTCATCCTTCGTAATGCTAAGATCGACATGTTTAAAGGTTCAAAACGATTGAGGTGGTTGAGCCTGCAGAACTCTCAATGTTCTCCTTCGACTTTGAGGAGTATGGAGGATGAGATCAAGGCGTTCTCTTAACATTTCCTATTGGTATTCTTGATGTGCAATGGAATTGGTAATACCACTGCTCCCACACTGCCTCTGTATCTCTGTTACGCCATATGACATACAATTTTTAATGCGCCTAATGCTTTTTATTACATGTGTTTTGGCCATTCATAATAATGTATACATTTTGTCAATTATATACATATTCCATGGCATAATATACCTCCGGTTATTTTGTGCACCATTTTGAAATACAACGGTGCTTTCCGCGCTATCATATAAACCCTTCCATATAGTTTAGTTATACTATATGCATTCAATAGTGCTCCCACTCAGCCTCCATACCAAGTTTTGGTTACACCATAGTTGCAATACATTCCTCGTAGACTCGCTCCCACTTCCATTTACCCTTATGGTAATCCAATTTAACATGGTATGACCTTTCCATTCAGTTCCCGTAAAGGACAATCCCATACTTTTAACATGTCAAGACAGTTCGACCGCCAAAGATCCTGTGATAAGAATTCTATACCACATCTCTCGAACTTCAACTGTGTCAACTGATTCAACTTTCCCAAAGAGTCGGGCACGCACTTCAATTTGGGTGAATCGATGACTGAGAAAAGCTTGAAGCTCTGAAGGTATTTGAGCGACGGTGGCAGCACTTCTAAGGAATTGCTACCTATTTCTAGGAATTCCATTTTTCTCAGGTCCCTAATATAGCTGGTCAATTCTTTTAGCTCAGTCTCTGCCTTTTCTCAATTCTTTGAAATTTAATAATTCGTGCAACAATGGATGCTTATGGAAAATGGAAACAATGTATCTAGTTCTTGATGGATGAGTTAGCTCCTGTATAATTGTCAGAAGGTTGAATCCCTCTCCACGGCCAGCTCTAGCTATATTGTTTTAAATTGTTGCTGGTTGTATGTCTTTCTACTGAATTCATTATAGTAGCACCAAAAGGTTTTATGTTTAGTTGGACAAAATTGTGGTATAAAATTTTGCATTTTTTTTAAACCAAACTTTTGAGAGGGCCATTATTGCCATTTCCATTTTACAGACATCACTTACTAATATTCAAAGCTTTTCCTATCACACCTCTTTCTTATATTTAGTTTTTATATTCGTAGTGGGTATTGTACATCAAAATTGTTTTAACTAGTCGGCCTCCTGGAGCAGATAAACTTGAAAACACAATTGAAGAGCTAGGAGTTAGTTCGAGCATATTTCATTTACTTCACCTGGAGAAAAATGGATAGAATTAATGGAGTATTAGATATTTTGAAAATTTTGATAAAATCTACTACTGATAACACAATCAAAATCAGTATGTTAACTCTCTTGGATATTGGTACCTGTTTACAAAATGCACATGAAAAAATAGAGTTTCTGCAACTAGAATCTCAGTTCCGACGAGATGAGCTTCAAAATATTTGTCATTCTAAAATCACCCATCAACAACCAACAAGTGATGAAATTAGTAAGATTGAGGTTGATTCATATCTGTTACCTAATGAAGCAATAAAATTTCATGCAGAAGTAGAAATTCAGCCTGCACTTTCCAAGCAAACCATCAGACCTTGGTAAGAGATTGTCCATAAAAAGCACAAAACTGGTCTTGGATATGAAAAGGATGGATCCTTTCATATTCTTGGTTACTCGAAGCCCATCCAGTTTCAAAGTGTTGGATTTCTTCATGACAATTCACCTTCAACTGTTTTAGATTATGTTCCTCTTCCATAGCAGCAACAACAGAATGTTAAATGCTAACATTGTTACAGAGTTGGCCATATGAAAGACCATTGTTTTGATCTTCATCCGTGCAAGAATTTTGGTCAACATACTCATTCTTCAATAGATGCTTCAAAAAATAAACCCCTTGCAAGAACACAGATTCATCTTGGATGGATCGCTTCTTCGCAATGGGCTTCAACAACCAAGAATATGTTTCGCTCATACAACAAGATTTGTTCTCCAATATTGAAAATTCTTGTAGTTGAGATATATTCATCTTCTCACCTTGTATATGACAGGGGGGGAAGTGATGGTCATCTACAAGCTTCAAAGCCACATCAAGCAAGCCTGAGCCACAACCTGCCATACCAGATTTAGAGTTGTGGCTAGAGACAAAGATGCCCCTGAGCATGCCTTCAGTTGGTGTTCATCCTTAAACCATCACAGGTTGATACCTCCCTTTTCAGGTTGAGTTTCTTCCTTTTTATGCAGGGTGAGACCTCCCTTTCAAGGTTGAAGGTTTCCCTCTTCAAAACATGAGGAGCACTTCCTCTAGTAGAAGACCTCAGCTTCATGCCAGATTTGGAAGAGTTATGGGAATAGCGTTCCAATGTTGGTGTTCATCCTTAAACCACCCCCTTTATACCAACATTTCAGAAATCACATTCAGCATAGTGTTGCCATGCATTTTTGTACATTTTTTTATTACAACTCTCTTCTTGGACTCATACACACCCCTTCGGATTAAGGGGGGAAATGTTGGACAACTAATCTTCTATGGGTTGGTGTGGAATGTGAACAACCACCAAAGTCCAAGAGACCACTTGGAATATGAATCCAAGGGTCACATCAAAGTACTATAAATGTATATCATGTCAATAATGTATGCAACTCAATGCTTATCATTCATATTCTACATTTGCCATGTATGTGTTTAACAATTACAAACATGTCTGACACAACGAAAGATTTTATTGTTATATATAGGAGCTATTGATCCACAACATTCTAACTTAAGTATCTTTTATCTTGAGATTCATATCCTGAGACTCCCTCATCAACTAGCAATCCATATTCCAGTTTTTATTAAAATTAGACGAGTATTTCATACAGTTGTTGATGAAGGAGCTTCTATGTGCATTATGTTGATTGCTTGTTGGAAAGCTTTAGGTTCTCCAACCATTAATAAATTGACTACCAATCTGAAAGCCTTTGATGGAAGAGGTTTTCATCCATATGGGATCCTAAACGATTTTCCCATAGATCTAGAGGGAAAAACTGTTGCAATCGAAGTTGAAGTTATGGATGCTCAACTATATTACAACCTTTTTCTTGGTCAAAGGTTGAACTATGATATGTTAGTAGTGGTCTCGTCACTGTTTCGAATGATGCAATTTCCTCGTAAGGGAAAAATTGTCAAAGTAGGGTATTTTCCTTACTACACTTCAGACCCTAACTTTGCAAGTAGCATACCTTTTGTCAGAAAAACAAATTCTCCTTATGAAGATATTGGTGTTGGTTTACTCAAAGGTTCATCATTGATGGGAACCTTTGCGATGCCTCCATCGAATTTTCCTTCTACTTTTTCCGAGGTAAACATGATTACATCAAGCACTATGTAAATCTCCTGATCCATGGATAATGCTTTTAGAGTATGAGTTATCCTCCTATTGTAGTGAGATGCCTTTGAGCCCTTTTTAGTTGGCTTATCAAGCAATACAATCATTTCTCAATCCAACCTCTACATATATTGATCAAGTGGATATGGTCAATGAAGATTATTCTCCTTTTCCTTAGTTAGAACTAGTTTCATTCTCTGATACTTTCAATCATACATTTCCAACTGACGAAAGTGTCATGGAGCTCATGACTTCAGATGAAATTCTATGGAACGATCACCATCATCGTTCATCATTTCTACCTAGCCCTAACAAACGCGAGAATTATTTTTCAAATATGTTTTCACCTAAGATAGTAAATAGTCTAGAATCACCCATTTCAGTATTTCAACCTGAATCCAAAAGAAATTTGGGGAATATATTTGCGACCATTGCGATTGGCATCTCAGTTAAAACAGGAATTGTTGAAAATATTCACAAAGGTGCCTCATGCTCAATCGAAGAAATTAGAACATATAAGGCCCTATTTCAAGAATTTCGTGACATTTTTGCCTGGTCCTATGAGGAAATGCCAAGAATTGATCAAATCATTGTAATACATGAAATCAAGACTCATCTGGATGCCAAGCCTATTAGACAACGATTATGTCCGGTGCATCCAAGAAAAAATGTTGTGATTAAAGTTGCAGTCGAGAAATTGCTAAAAGTAGGTTTCATCTACCTGGTTCCCTTAACTAATTAGGTATTCAATATCGTGCATGTTAACAAGAAACAAAGAACCATTAAAGTATGTGTCGACTATAGGGACATCAATAAACCTTGTCCAAAGACAATTATCCCACTCCCAATATCGATCAAATCATTGATGAATGTGCCGAAAATGAAATATTTTCATTTATGGATGGATTTTCTAGCTACAATTAAATCAAAATACTCCGAGTTGATCAACATAAAACCGCTTTCATTTTCCCATGGGGGACTTTTTCCTATCGAAAACTCCCATTCGGTTTAAAGAATGCAGGTGAAACTTTTCAACGAGCTATGTCTTAATAATTTCACAATATCAAGCATATTGTGCAACCATATTTGGATGACTTTCAAGCTTGTTCACTAAGACGGGAAGAATGTCCAATGCATTAGAGAGCAATTTTCATCAGATGTCATTATTACAATATTCACTTGAATCCACATAAGTGTGTTTTCTATGTGTAATATGGTTGAATTCTAGGGTTTCTTGTTTCAAAGGAAGGAATTCATGTCGATCCATTGAAGTTTGAGGCTATCTTGAATCTAGCTCCTCCTTAAAATCTACACCAAGTCCAAAGTTTGCAAGGGAAAGCAAACTTTCGATGTCGATTTATCTGGAAATATGCTTGGTTTTACTCGACTTTTGAAAAAGGGCATCCCATTTATCTGGGATGAAGTGGCTCAAAAATCCTTTGATGCACTTAAATATGCATTAACCCATACACCGTTGTTGCATCCTCCCGATTATCATCGAGATTACATTTTATACTTAGCAGTGTCTAATGCCACAATTGGTATGGTCCTAGTTAAGGAATATGAGTCAAACAAAGAGCATTGATATATTACTTAAGTCATAATTTGACCAAAACTAAAGAAAAATATGAACATGTGGATAAATTGGCCTTGGAAACTGTTCAAGTTGTCCAACATTTCCATCACTACATTTTATTGCACAAAACTATTGTAATTTCTTATTTCAACCCCATGATTTACATTCTTACTAGAAAATTGCTGGGAGGAAGTATTCCAAATGGATAGTCATCCTACATGAAGTTGATTTGGAATTGATTAAATCCAAATCTAAGAAATCATTAGTATTTGTTGAGTTATTCTGTGACTTTCCCCGTATTGAAACTGAAAACGTGGCAAAAGATTCTCTTCCATATGAATCCCTCGTTCTAATCAGTACTTTAGATCCCTGGTATGAAGATATCATCATTTATCTCCATACCTAGACATTTCGGCCAAAACTGAGTCAAATTATTCGTCATTGAATCCGATATCAATCCCAACAATACAATAGTGTGGCGACATGCTTTATCATCATGGTGCCAATTCTATTTTCTAATTGTGTTTAACTCATGCAGAAGCTGAAAAGGCATTGAATGACTCCCATTCTGGAGCTTGTGGCAGTCATATGTCAGGGTTTTCCACTACTCAAAAGATCATACGCGTAGGGTATTTATGGCCTTCTATGTTTAAATATTGTATAATTGTGGTTTGGAAATGCCATAATTGTCTAATTTATGATTGAAAAATGAATGCACATACAAGTCATCTTCACCCAATCATTGTTGTCGATCCTTTTTCTAAATGGGGTATTGACTTTCTTACATGTAACCCTCACTCGGTTGGGGAGCATGGGTATATTATCCTTGCAGTAGATTATTTTGCAAAATGGGTTGAGGTGATGCCTACATACAAGGATGACGGTGAAACCATATGATGACCAATATTACCACCAAGCTAGGCCTGAGTCATGACAACTCTACCCCATATTACCCACATGCAAATGGCCAAGTGGAAGTTGTTAACAAGGTTCTAACCACCATGATTAAATGAATTATCGGGACTCATAAATGGGAATGGCATATAATGCTACATCTAGCCTTGTGGGCATACCGCACTACAATAAAAACTTCAACTAGTTTTACTCCTTTCCAAGTTGTCTACGACATGGAAGCAGTTCTACCGATTGAATTGGAGATACCGTCTTTGAATTGGAAATTGAATTATTACTAGATACTTATGTTGAAGAAGAATGCTTTTTGTACTCAGCACATCTCAATGAGACTCATTGTGATGATGCATTAGCTAGCGAGGCCCAAAAGAAATGAGTTAAAGAAAAATATGACCACAATGTCAAACCTCGTTTGTATGCAGAAGGTGATTTATTCTTGGTCTATGATCAAGAGTAAGATAGGTTAGGTGCTAGAAAATTCAAGCTTATGTGGCATGGCCCTTATATTGTAAAACGTGTACTAGAAAAAGGGGCTTATGAACTAGTGGATTATGACCAAATTCCTTTGGGAAAGCCCATAAATGGTCTTTACCTAAAGAAATATTATACTTATATTAATTGGTGAAACATTTGTATATTATTGTACCATAATTTTTCATACGACAACTTTTAGTGGTTTTACAATTTCTCGCTACGTCTCCTAATTATCTTGTGTTACACCTGATTTGTATATGTAGACATTCCCCCATACTTACATTGGCTTTGCTAATGTCGTTATTCGTAGTACTGAGAATTTTTCTTGCACATCTTGGGTCATCTATTCACCCACAAATGAGTTATTTTCTATTCATGGGATATGCCTTGGTCAAACAACGAATAATATTGTTGAATTTAACACAGTGATTGAGCTATTATCTAATGCCATTACATTTTACATTCATCGATTGATCGTTAGGTTATATTCACAACTCCTGGTATTACATTTGAATGGTGTTTATTGAGTTAAAAGTGCTTCCATGCTAAGGATGTTTTTATGGGTCCATCTCTTGGAATGAGAATTTGATTACATTGAGTATCAACATATTCTGAGAAATTTAAACACATTAACAGATGCATTAGCTAATTATGTGTAAATTGGCACTTGTAAAACATTTGTAAAAAAATCAATGCAATATCCATTCACATATTGTATAAGATAATCAGAAATAGAAGTAGTAGGTTTTTCATTAGATAAAAGTCTGTAACTAAGTGTGGATTTTACAAAAAATATCATCTAATGACATGAGGTCCCGTGGCCTTTATTTTCTGAACATGTCAATACATCATCAAAAATAAAAAAATGTAGTCCTCAGAGTAGTTACTACACATGATGGTGATGATGGTAGCATACAATAGCACGTGCTACTCATCGTAGAAAATGAATAATAGGACCAAGAACTCTTGCAGTATGCCTTTGGTAGTGGAGAGGTAGATCATTTATAGTGGAATCTAGACTGTCCAGAGTCAACCTCTCAAGGTTGTGCTCTATCTTTGTCAATGTCTCTACCGCATTTAGGTTTTGTACTATGGGAGCAATTGGATGCTCACCACGCCAAGCATATCTACGTAATCCAGTTGGTCTCATTGGGGCCACATCTACATGATCATTTTAGATAATTAGTTGGATGCCAAAAATAACAAAAAGAAAATGAAAACATTATAATCAACCAAAATGTGAAGTTTTACATGTAGCACCCCACTGCATCCCAGGAGGCAGCGGCATGTCCAGATCTTCTGTGTAGTCCATTCCTATGTACAAAAAGTCCTCAATCATGATAATTTGGCTTTCCAACCACTCAAAGAAGTCAACATTAAACTCGCTTTTGGTCCTTCACCACCTCCATGGTGTGCCATAAGTGTACCCCATTTCAGCATGCGTGGGTCACCAGGCCCTTCTCTCTCTACAGGTACCAATGGATCCAGAAGAGGAATCCGCTCCAGAGAAAATGAAATAATGAAGGCACCATACCCAAAGTTTTTGAGTCTGCTCGTTTTGACCCTAGTTAGTTGCCCCTTCAAGCTGGCAACTGCAACCTCACACCAGTTAAATATGGTATCATTAAAGAAATCCACAACAGTCTACATTTGAGCCTTAGTGAGAAAATGTAAAGCTTCACTACCACACAGTCGTGCAACAATAAACATGACGGCTTTCCAAGGAATCTAAGATATAGTCTTGATATCAATTCATCCATCTTTGAGAGCAGCCCCATCAGTACAATATTGTATCAGATAGGTAGCATTGGTCTCGCCATTGTGCATATGGCCATACAAGATGATTTCCTCTTCACGACGTGGAAGTCCACTCAGGAAGTAAATATGATCAAAATTGATGACATTTTTGTGGTCTCCAACTATGAAACCTTCTTCTTGAACATTCCACTTGCCTACTATCTATTCAAGCAAGTCTAATTGGGCCCTCATGCCCGGAATGGTGAAAAACACATATAATCCACAATTTGTTAGGGTTTTTATGGTTTTTGGGTCATTGGGAGAAAGTTTTTCTTGTTCTCCATGATCACACTCTCTTCATTCCATGTTTATGGTTTAAAATCTGACAATTAAACATTAAATATCATTAGAAACAAATTTGGAGAGATTTAGCAAAAATTTGGGGCTTTTTCATTTGTTTTTTCTTGCCCTCAACGTTGTCCACAAACATATTTAATGGAAAGTGCACATGTGGGCAGTTTCTTTCCTTGAAAATGCGCACATAGCGTTAAAAATTATGTTAGTGTGCACAGGCCTAATGAAGGGTACTTGCGTGCATCGAGGGTGAAAAGCATTTTACAAAACCCTCCCTAAAAAAACACAATCCATAGTAAAAAGCTAAAAAATTGACATGAAAATGAAGAGCACTTATAGGCCATTTACTTGGTGAAAGCGGCTCACGATTTCATCCAATGGTTTTCCTGGAATCAACGTCGGAAGTTTCTGGTAAAAAATGACTTCTATCTCTCTCAAAAGGGTAAAAATGCAAATGGTGAAAATTTTTTAATTTTTTGGGATTTTTATAAGTTTTTAGGGCTAATTAAATATTATTTTGTACATATTAACTTTTTAAAGTTTGATTTTATAAATGTTTTCATTTTATTATTAAGCAAAGATAATTATTTAGAGTTTAAGTGTGCAAGTTATAGGATAATTACATAAACATATCATTTTGGTACTGAGTATTGTGTGTCACTTTTACAAACTCATTAAAACTTGTGACAAAGCAAAACAATGGAGTTCTCTTTACGCCCTTTTCAAACTACTTAAAAATGAAAAGATCATTGAGTACTTGATTGTTCAAACTCGTAAAAGTAAATGAACAGTCGTTATTTCTGTATAACTTTACCCCTTTTATGGACTAAACCAGACTATTTACGAAAAATTTATACGTTGACCAATCATGGTCAATAGAGTTCTTTCTTGCATTATTTTATCCTTTTTTGGGCTTGAGGTACTAATTGTACGAAAAAGAACATGGTGGAGTTTACTTATGTTTTTCTTATGACTCCCTAAAATTGAAAAACACTGAGATTTACTTTCTCTCGTCTCGTTAAATTTTTATGGTAAAAGACCTGAATGAGTTTTCTTTTCATGTCTTTTCAAACTATTTAAACATGAAAAAAACATCAAGTTACCCCTTTACTGGAATCGTAAAAATTAAACAATATAGGACTCGTTAAGCATGATGAGACTGAACCACTCCTTCCTAGGGTTCCTTAAAAATACTTCGAAGGACTCATCTAAAAGATGGGCACTTATAGGACAAGCATATGTTATCCTACTCATGCCTGTAAAAAAATAAATAGGTACTTGCTAGTAATGGTGGGGGAAAGTGAGAAAGAATATTTGTTTTGTATTTGTAAAAGGCAGTATGTCACTCTTGAACATGACACTCTACCAATTTTATGTCCAAGTTGGGAAATCCATTTGCCTCTTAGCTGACCATACCTCTTGAAAGTCTTCAGTTGGTTTGGGTTTTATTTTTGAGTCAAATGTTGCCAAGTCATTTTGTTATGTCTCTGATATGTTCAAGAGAAGTTCAACCTCAGTCAAATTACTTTGTCAGTATTAGCCTTCAATTGCATTGACATCCTTGAGTTAGTCCTGAATTACTCTAAACTAATGTTCTTCAAAACTTGACATGAGTTTCATGTCGTAGGCCCTCCTGCGATGAATCGTTTCCTATCGGCTTCATACCATTATCTAGGAAGTTGATCTATAAACCTTCATTACCTTAAAGGTTGCATGCCTCAATGGCAGGTTTCTCGCCTTCAACGATAGGTTCTTATCATTGGCCTTCGATCGGATGATTCTATGAGTGTTCAACATAAAATCATCTATTCACACTTCATAGATTGTACTGGAAGTACCTTGATATTTATTGTCATTATTGGTGGTTTCCTTCGCGCTTGTTAAAAATTCACATCATTGACTGGTAATCAAGTGGTTTCTACCATGTTCGAATTTGAGACATTCACTTGCATGGCTAGATTCGTACTACAAGTCGAGAGATGGAGATCAAGACACTAGATCTAGTTTCATCCATCCAAGATGCGTGGAGTTATTAAATATTCATGATTGTAAACATAGATCCTTTGATGGTTGTTTCCATACTATGTCATCTTTGACATGGATCTTCAGATGTATTTTCATACTATGAATTGAGACATTTATGTTCTGAGTATGGGAATGCC
>APFE030186089.1:0-22681 GCA_000404065.3 Pinus taeda
AAAGCGCATGATTTGGGGTCAGATTATGGTAAGTGGATTTTCTTTGAATGGCGTGCCCGCAGGATTCGCGATTAAATGATTCATGATTTGCTTACGTTACATTGAAGATCGTGCCATCACAAGGCGTGCTAATCGCAAATCGCCAGATCGCAGACTGCGCCATCGCAGCGATCGCAATATCGCAGGTCGCAACATCACGGGTTGCAGGAGTTTGATGTTTGTTAAGTATTGCCAGTTTTTTTCTGCGATATGCGATCTCGCGATCGGTGTTATTGCAGATCGGAAGATTTTGAGGTTTTTTCCTTATGAACATTACTTGCTGCGATGCGACGTTAGGCTTAACGTGGGGGGGCCTGGTGCATTAATGAAATTTTTTAAAGACCTTTACCTTATCGTAGACTTAGGTTAAAAATATTCGAAAGACCTCTCTAAGCTTACGATGGTAGCTTTATTGTGAAGAAGGAAAATTTGATTTTTCTCAAAATTAATTTAGGGGTCCCCATTCATTTAAGTGTTTGGACAATCACTTAAATGAAAAAGGGGGGGTTGTTGCTGGCCACAACAGATTGTCCAGGCCATAGTTTGCCAAGTAGTCCGCCAGCCCATTAGCCTTGCGTCTAACTGCCTGGAAAACTAAGCCGTTCATTCCGACCATCAGTTCTGCAATATTCTCCGTCACCTTGGCAAGTCTCCAGTGTTTCGTAACCCGACTTACCTTGGTGCCTGCATAGATTTTCTTTGCCACTGAGATTACCAGAGACGAATCCCCTTCCACAATTACTTTGCTAGACTGTAAATTCTTCAGAATCCTAAGCCCGTGCTCGAGCACCGCGAACTCCATTTCGTTGTTCGTGCTTTCTCCCAGCTCTCTGCAGTATATGTGAATAATTTCGCCATCCTGATTCCTTATGAATCCTCCAATACCCGTTGTTCCAGGGTTTCCCATGGACACACCATCAAAATTGAGCTTCAGACTTCCCTCCGACAGACAATTCCACTGGGTGGCTTCCAAGTTCGGTAGTTGTTGGCGTCCCGACGAAGTGCTGTTGTGGTTTGCTTCCAAACGAAAGCATTTTAGGATGTGTAAGTCCCGATCTGATATCTTCTCTGTAGGATCCACTTTACATTTCGTTTGAATAAGCTGTTGAATGTTGGTTAAAATCGTTTCTTTAGAGTGCTCTGTATTTCTATGTTCATCCTGGAAGATTCGTCTCTTGCACTCTTTCCAGATTGTCCATAGAAGGAAGCGTGGTGTGATTTTCCATATATTGTTAACCCTTTTGTTATTTGAAAAGTTTTGTTGCCAATTGAGGATGGTATTATGGATAGACCCTCTGTCTCTGTTGATGTCACTTAAAATTTCTGCCATCCAGTTCCATAGATGATTTGCCCATTCACATGAGTTGAACAAGTGATTTATTGTCTCCTCCTCAGCTGAGCACATTGGGCATCTTGAAGGTCCACTGAAACCTTTTCTTCGTAAATTATCCCGGGTTAAGGTTATGTTTCGCATCATAAGCCAAAGGAAAGTCTTGATTTTTGGCCAAAATAGGTTGTCCCAGACCTTGTTGTTCCATGGTACTGCCTCCTCCTGCTCATTTTTAACCATTATTTCCCTTGCTTCTTTTAATGAGAAGTTGTCGCTGCCTCTCCAACCCCATCTAAGCTTGTCTGCTTCTTCTGCTATCCGTATCTTTCTTTTTTTCACTTTGTCATTAATTTGTTGTATGCTTTCATTTATTTCGTCTTGGTCGTCGTTGCTTAAACTAATCCATTCCCTCCATATGGGGTCCCTGTTGTCCCGATTCCAATAATGGTGGACTTGGTGCTTGCCCTCATTTTGGTTGGAGATTTTGAGCGACGAAAGCTCAGGGGTTTCCAGTTTTGGGAGTTGCTGCCATGCATCCTCCCAAAACAGGGCTATCCTACCATTGCGTATTTCCCAGAAGCAATTCTCTTGTACTATGCTTTGGTTGTTGCGCGCAAGGTTCCAAATGGGTGAGCCTTTCGGGACCTCTTGCAATCTGATCATGTCCTGATTATTGCAATTGGGAGTGTACTTTTCTTTCCAGTATCTTTCCCATGGCAGATTGGGCTCTTTTATCCATCTCCACCAAAGTTTAGCACCACAAGTTCTGTTGACAATGAATGGATCTACGAGATTTAGACCCCCCATGGACTTCGGCTTGCATAGCTTATTCCAAGATACCAAAGCCCATTTTTTCTTATCCCCATTATCGTTCCAAAGGAAGGATCTCTGAATGTTCCTTATTTGCTGAAGAATTCCTTTGGGAGCTGGTAGCATAGACAGTAGGTACTGTGGTATGGCCTGTAACACTGTCTTAGTTAAAACTAAATGGCCAGCAAAGTTTAAGGCCCTGTATGTCCAGTGTTTGCATTTCTTTTCCATGCTGGCTAGCACCTTTTCCTAGTGTATTTTCTGCCAAGGTTTTAGAGTGAGGGGAGCCCCTAGATACCTTGATGGCAGATTGCCTATCCTAAAACCAAGAAGCTGAGATAGATGAGCCTGAATAGCTGGATGAGTATGGAAAAAGAAGATCATTGATTTGGAGAAATTTATTTCCATTCCCGAGGCTTTATTGAAAAGATATAAGATATGCCTGAAAGCCATGGCCTCTTTGACTGTTGGGATTCCATGTAACATTGTATCGTCCATGAACTATTGATGCGTGGTGGCTGGTAGAGTTCTTATCGGTTGAAGACCCTTAATGACTCCATCAGCTCTCTTCTTGGCTATAATTCTACTAAGACCTTCCATAAGAATGACAAACAAGAATGGGGACAAAGGATCTCCCTGCCTTGTTCCCCGCAATGGAGAGAAGGGTTCAGAGGGAGCTCCATTAATAAGGATGGAGAATCTAGCGGATTTGATGAGGGCTAAAACCCAGCTTATCCATTGCCTGCAAAAACCAAAAGCTTCCAGTATGGCTTCTAGGTACCTCCAGCTTGCCTTATCATATGCCTTAGAGAGATCGAGCTGCATCAGCATTCCTATTTCTTTCCTTGAGTGTAGAGTATGGATCATCTCCTGGGCCAGGAGGATATTGTCTAATATCTGTCTTCCCTCTACATAGCCCGATTGTTCTTCAGATATGATGCTCGGAAGAATCGGCCTTAATCTGTTGGCGATGAATTTTGATATTATTTTATAAATGAAATTGCATAGGGCTATAGGTATGAACTTTTCAGGGGTGTTGGTTTCCTCTTCCTTAGGTATAAGCGCTATAAAGGTTGAATTGATGGATTTTAGGATTGATCCTGATCTTCTGGAGTCCTCAACCACATCCCACACTTCCTGCTTTATAATATGCCAACATGCCTTGTAAAAGTTGATGGTGAAGCCATCAGGTCCTGGAGCTTTGTTGTTTGGCATGCTATTAACTGCTTCCTCCACTTCTCCCAGTGTAATCTCCCTGCAGAGGGCCCATTTCTGATCAGAGTTGATAGATTTGGGTATGGCTTTTAGTAATTCCTTGATGGCTTCCTCTCTGTCTAAGTGCGGCTCCTGAGCTATGGAATTGAAGTGTTCCCGGAGCCGAGCTGATATTTCGTGGTGATTCTTCAGTGGTTCCCCTTCTTTATTCTTTATTTCCAGAATTTTGTTAGCGCTCCTGTAGTCTAGAGCTGATCTATGGAAAAATTTTGTGTTATGCTCCCCTTCTTTTAACCATTGGATTCTTGATTTCTGTTTCCATAGGGTTTCTTCTTGTTTGCATCGCTCATGCCATTGATGAGTTAGACTTCTCTCCTACTCGACATATTCCTCATTTCTGTGCCCAGAACCCCTGTCCTTGTGAATTTGTTCCAACTTTTCTTCTATCTGAGTTTTCTCCTTAAAGACGTCCCCAAATACTGTTATGTTCCACTCCTTTATTTTTTCCTTGATGATCCTTAACTTCTTCTGTAAATTAAACATTTTGGAGCCATTACCTTCTAGGGGTTCAGACCACCATTTCTCCACTAGCTCGAGGAAGTTGGGGTGATCCAGCCAGAATTTTTCAAATCGGAATGGTTTGTTCCTCGGAGTACCCTGCACCGCAACTGTGAGTGAAATTGGCCAGTGATCCGAGCCTCTAGTTGGGAGGATATCTGATTCAACCGTGATGCCATCCAAAATGATATTCTCAGAGATCAAGAAATGATCCAAGCGGGAGGCAATCAATCTTTCTCCGCCTCGTCTATTATTCCAAGTGAAGTTACCACTCTTGGGGAGAATATCTACTAATTTCACATTGTCAATGAAGCTGGTAAAAGCCTCTGAATCTTTGTTTAGTTTCCTTAGACCCCCTTTCTTCTCCAGAAGGGTGGTTATCATATTGAAATCTCCCCCTATAATGCATTTGGATCTTGGATATCTAGAAATTATTTTATTTAAGGAACTTAAGAAGCTTATTTTGTCCTCTGTTCTTTGTGGCCCATATGCATTAACACATAAGAAAGATTTAGAGTTACCTGTGATTTGAGCTTCCACAGCAATGAAATGTTTGTTCGCTTCGGCTGAGATCACCTGAATATCTCTTGTATTCCATAGCATTGCTAGGCCTCCTTCTCGACCTTGACTTTCTACTTCCAGATACTCTATATTCCTTCCGATCTTCTTGTTTATCTTGGCCATGCTGGAGCTACTGCATTTAGTTTCTTGAATGAACATGATCTCCGGATTAAACTTTTGAAATTTACGCTTCAGAACTCTCTGTTTTGCTTGGCTGTTCAGCCCTCTGGCATTCCAAGATATAACCTTCATGATTAACTTATGGTTTTAATGGTAGGAGGAGAAGGCACTAAGTGCCTTCATCTTCCCGGAGTTGATCATTATCATGCCTAGCTCCTGCAGAGCCTCCCCATTTGTCCTTTTGCCTCGTCTTTTCTTTTGTTTGGTGCTGGATGATTTCCATGTAAGACTTTTGGAGTGGTTGCCACTTCCTTTTGCTACACCTAGCTTCCTATTCTGCTTTTCTAATTCTGCCTTCTGCCTGGCTATGAATAGATCATTTATCTTCTTGATTTCTTCCTCCAGTGCGTTTTCTATGCCTTGCGTTTTCCATTTCTCAGCTATGCCTAGTAGATTCATTCCTTCCCTGGCTAGCACCTCCTCCAGCTCAAGATCATCACTCCCTCCATCGCTGGTGAGCATGTCTATGTCCTCCTCCTACTCTTCTAGTCTTTCCTGCATTTGGACTTCATTAACGTCCTTGTTCCCTTCCTCTGCAAACCTGGTTTGTACCTCCCTTTCCTTATGCTCCTTATCTGCTACCTGGGTTCTAAGTCCATCCTCGGAGTCTGATTCTGGATCTAGGATTTCAAAAGTTTTGTTGTAGTTGGTTCTTCCTGCTCCTGCCTTGTTTATTCGTCTTCTATTGGCTCTCTGTCTTGACTTTGGTGTGATGAAGTTATCTTTGGCCTTATTCCCCTACTATGTTTTAGTGTCTTCCTCCTTCTTGTTCATCGGGCATTCCCTAATTAGGTGTCCATGTTCGTGACATTTGCGACATCGAAATGGGATCTTCTCATAGTCTATTGCCTGAAAGTAGTCTTCATCTCTGTATTCAAGCCATAACCCTTCATGCAGTGCTCCCGAGACATCCATTTCAACACATATTCTTGCGCATGAGGTGTATTTCTTTTGCAGGGTTGCTTCAGAGGCTTTGATGAAAGTGCCCAGCCGATCTCCAATTTGCTTGAGAGCATTTGAACCCCAGTAGTCTATTGGGAGAGAGAATAATCTAATCCAAATTGGAACTTGAGTAAATGATTTTTTTTTCTGGGGTAAAGTTTGCCTTCCATGGGTGCATATACAGTCTAGCCGAGGCCATGAAATATGGGCCTCCATCAAAAATCCTGTCCTTATCTTCGAGGTTGGTGAAAACCACAGTGAAGAAACCTTTGGCTCCCAGGTGTAATCTGACATCCCCTTTGGGCTTCCATTGCTGCCTAATCCATTGACATAAGGCCCTTTCCGTTGGCCACATGCCCATAAATTTGCAGATGACTACGTGTTCAGTCATATGATCTCGATAGGCTTGTATCTCCGGATCCGTGATGACAACCCTTAGGTTGTCAGCCTTTATTGGTTTACAGATCCCGTTCATTGGGGGGTACTTCTTGTGGCTTGAGCTTGTGTCCCCTATTGCTCCTTTTTTCTCCCGCCGATTGTCTGCGTTCTCCCGTTCTTCTTCTGCCTGTTTTCCTTTATTATCTATCATTTTTTGTCCTGTTGTGGCTTTGTTTTCAGTGTTTCCCTACCTGTCATCTCCTGCTCCTCTGACTTCTGTATTGTTGTCTTGATCATTGCCTTCTGCTTGTTTTTGCTTCTTGTTTGTTCCGCCAGGCTGCTTGAAGCCATCATATCCCGTGATTCTGACTCCTTCGCTAACGTTCTTCCTCTGCTTTTGCATGAATATTTGTTTAAAAGAAGGGGTCCCCATGGACCCCTCTGCCTCCATCCGGGCGGTCAGCTCTTGACCCTTTCTGAACAGAGCTGCAAATCGAGGTCTGTGCACTGCCAAGTCTGAGCAATATCAGTTTCTCAGAGAACTAGGGTTTCATCCTCAGAAGGTAAAAAAAATTAGCAGGAAGCGAACTTTTCACTAGGTGCCACAAGCCCAAATGATTGAAATATTATACTTTCATTACAATAGTTTATAAATATATAAATCTAAGTTTATAGAATATAAATAAAAAATTAACACATATATATTTAAAAATAATAATAATAATTGAAATATAAATAAATAAAAATAAATATATATATATATATATATATATATATAATATGATTGATATATTATATTTGTACTGTAATTTTTTATAAATATATAAAATCTAAGTGTGTATAATATAAATAAAGACTAATATATATAGTCTAAAATAATAATGATGATGATGATTAATGTCTATTAAGACCAATGTGGTTTACCGGACCTCAAAAATATGAAAAAGAATATAATCGTGATTCTTCAAATTCTTGTTTCTATGATTAAAAAAAGGGAAAAAAACGCTCCAAAATCGCTATAATTGGGTTGACTTAATAAGTCAAGAAGATTGGAAGTGTAGCAGATGTTAGGAAATTGAGAGCGGATGTGAGTAAGAGTAGGGCAGTCTAAAAGGAAGTGTTTTTCATCTTCCACTCTCTTAGTACGCAAATCTGACAGATTCTATTTTCCGAGAGAGTCTTGAGAGTATACCGCTGCTTAGTTTCACTTCGAAGCTCATGAAAATTAGTTCCTATCCTAGTGATGTTCATTTTTTTCTTAGTGTTGGTCAACACATAGAGATAATTATGGTTATCAAGGGTGGGGTTGATCACCTTCTTATAGTATCTTAGCTTCCTTTTACCCTCCATCTCCCTTTCACCCCGCAACTTGTCCTTAAAATTGGAGGTAATAGTATCTTTGATACTACCCTTGCTTCCCATGATGATCTCCTCCTTAATCCCCCAATGGTTGAGCCAACACTGACATCCTTATGCCACCCGCGCGTGAGGCGAAGGTGGGGGTTTTGTCTAATGTTAGAAGCAATTTTTGGGAGCCTCTTGGATTCCATGTTGTAAAGATTCTTCTTATACATCAGATATTTAAACATAGTCATATTTTCAATGGCAGACAGACCAAATTCGATCAAGAGGATAGGATAGATAGTATTTCCCTTGATCTTGAGGTTGTAGGTTATGAATTTCTTTTGAATCGTCCCAATCTTTCTCCATGACTCTCTTGATATAGTGCAACCCCAAACTTCACATCCGTATAAAACAATAGGGGTGACGAGAGTCTCAAAGAGGAACCCTTTTTTACTCCAAATGTAAAGATTGGCTGACTTACAATTGTTTTCAAGCTCATAATAAGATTTCCAACCTCCAATAATACTTTTCTCAATGCTATAATTCCAGTTGAGTTGATGAGGAAAGTCAATACCCAAATATTTATAATAAGAAACACACTCTAAGAATTGGTTATCATAGATGAAACTACCATGAGTGATCTTTTTGGGTTTAATGATCATGACATTAGTCTTGTCGGTATTAACTGTCATACTGATCTTGGAGTAGTAGGCATGAAGAGTCTTAAGTTGCTTGTCTAGGTCATCATGGATGTTTGCAAGAAGAATGATATCATTAGCATAAAGGATAAGAGTAATGATTATACCATCAAACTTGGTGCCCTTGAAAACTATAGTTTCGAGACACTCCTCTGGCTTATCAATGTAAATGCTAAAAAAGGTAGGGAATATGGGAAACCCTTACTTAAGCTTGATATTGCATTTAATATCTTTAGACTACCCTTCGTTGGTCTAATTTTGGAAATGGCAGTCTTGTAGAGGCGGATCACAACAATCCTCAGTTCAGGAGGAACCATGAACTCTTCAAGTCTCTCCCAGATCTTATCTCAAGGAATAGTGTCGAAACATTTTCTAAAGTCCACAAAATAATAGAAGAGATCGAATTTACTATTGCGACATTCCTTTGCAATGATCCTAAGAGTGACAAGATGGTTGATAGTCGAGCAATGTCTTCTAAAACCAACTTTCCCTTTAGATCTTTTACCATAGTTTTCAAGCCAAAGGCTAAGCTTCTTTTCCAAAATGAGCCCAGATAGCTTGGCTAGGATGTGGCTAATCATAATGGTCATGTAGTTAGAGGGAACACTTTTGTCCCCATTTATAAAGATATGCATAATAAGGCTTTGTGTCCAAAGCTTAGGGAAGTCATGCTTTACTGCCAAATTGATAAGTGTGTGGAGATGAGGAATGATGATAGATCTTCCCATTTTAAAGATCTCAGCTTCGTATCCTTTGATATCTTTAGCTTTCCCATTAGTGAACTTATTAATCCCAAACTCAACGTCTTCGAGAGAAAATATATCTTCCTTAATAAGAGTGTTTAAGATGGCGCCCATGGTGTCTGGAGAGTCATACAACTTCTTAATATAGTTGTCCCAATTTTCTAAGGGGATAGAATGATTGTTTTTAGTTTTATAAAGAAGCACATTCTGCCAAAACTTATGGGTGCAACTTTAGAAAGTTGGAGAATATGCTCTTGTGTCTTGTTAATATATGATCTCTTCTTCCTTTTGATGAGAGCTTTGTATATACTTATATTCTAGAGCTTAATTATTTCATTTGGAGCATCTCTGATCACTTCCCTGGCAATTTTACAGTCACAAAACCAACTCTTGAAGGAGGACTAAGTTTTAAAGACCCGAAGGCTCAAAATCTAGCTATGGGAGCCAAATTAATTTGGAAAATAATTGCCTCTAAACCAAACTGGGCTCAGATCGCATTATGGAGAAAATACTTTAGAGGAACAAGGCTCGGGTGTTTAGATCAACCAAAAAACTCATTCAGAACACACTTCAGTAGCTTCATTAACAGAATCGTGCCAATGATAAAAAACCATGCACATTGGATCCCTGGAAACGACAAGCGAATACAACTATGGAATGACAGAATTCTAGATCGCTCTCCTCTGGAAGAAACTAGAGATTTTGCAACGTTAAGAAACTAGCTTGTTGCAGCAAACATCCACACTCTGTGGGACATCTCATTGTGGACAGAGGATTCCTGGGTGGGTTGGAAACAATTATCGATGCCCAGCGACCTGCAAACTAAATGGACAACGCTTAGATCCCAGCTACACGGGCTGGCCCCTATCCACGCAAGCGGGAAGGATATGAGAGGCTGGGGGAAAAAACGTTCAGGTTACACAGTCAAGCAGGGATACTCTAAGTATTTAGAGCGCTCCCACGTACCTCCCAATCCTGCTCCTTGGGCAGGCATATGGAACTTCCCATCTATTCCAAAACTAGATTTCTTTTGCTAGATTCTCTACCACCAAAAAATCCTCACTGAGGACAAACTCCAAAAAAGAGGATTCAATGGTCCGTCCAGATGTATTCTCTGCAAGGAAAATTCTAAAACTGCCCTCCATATTATGATTGAATGCAATTACACAATCTCTATCTGGCAGGAGCTGCTAGATCCTTGGAATTTCGATTTTAATTTTCCCACTTCTGTTCAAGAGCTATTCGCAGGCTGGATGGCCAGATATCTAGGTATTCAACCAAAAAACAAAACGGTCGGATTAGCGTGGAGTGCATTACCAAAATTCACTAGTTGGCAGGTTTGGTTAGAAAGAAACAGGAGGATATTCCGTAATAAAGCCTGGGACCATAGAATAATAGCCAACTTAGTGAAATGCCAATTAAATGAGTGGCTAAAAGGCACAAGTGACGAATCAAATCTTAGTCAGCAAGACAAAGAGCTGGGTTTTGCCCTTAAGCTTAGCTTCCATAAGCTAAGAAGCTCACCCCCGGCTTTTGAAGTTTGGAAAATCAAGAAAAACAAGACTGACTTTCAGGTTTGGTTATCCAAGCATTCAATTCCCTCTCTATTTTTTGATGGAGTAGCTAAAGGGAATCTAGGGAAGGCCGGGGCTGGAGGACTCATTATTATGCCAGACAACACTCCTCATATTTTCGCTTGGGGTCTAGGCCACAGATCTAGCATGCAAGCCGAGGCGCTGGCCCTCTTTCAAGGTGTAATCTTCCTCAAGGAGCTGGGAATACGAGAAGCAAATATCTTTGGAGACTCCCAAGTAATCATAAGAGCAGTGGCGACTAACTCCATCCCAATAGATCTGCAGCTAGCAAGGTTATTTACAAGTATTAAAAGCATTTCAAAGTCTCTTCACTTGACATATTTTCATGTACTGAGAACAAATAATAAAGCAACAGATACCCAAGCAAACATTGCAGTCCACTTAGACGCTGGAACTATTCTAAAAAATAAGGAAAGTCTGTGGGCACCTATACCATAAAAAGCCATGTTTTACTACTATCTTTTAAATCAGTTTGTCTGTATCTTTCAGCTACGACAGTTAGCAACAAAAGAGCACTTTGATAATTGTAAAAAGAGGAAATGGATAAGAGCAAAAGCCAATTCCCTCCTGGTTGAAAGGCAGGCTAGAAATTGCTCCTCATTTTGTAACTGATTGTGTGGCCATTTGCCAACCAGATAATGAAATCCTATAACCGTTCTTATAAAATATATATATTACAGTACAAATGTAATATTGTTTGTGAGAATAATTTCGGCAAAATCACATAACAAATCATTTGTCGACGCGTTTCGAACCAACCAGTGTGGTTCATCGTCAAGACAAGTTGAAGATCCGATCTGAGCAATGAGTTAAATAGAGACAACAAACCATTCCAATAATATATATTAATTATTATTATTATTTATTATTATATATTATATATATAATATATATATATAAATTTTCTATATATATTCTATACACTTAGATTAATAAATCATTGTAATAAAAGTATAAATATTCAATCATTTACAAAAAAATTAAATTAGATAAAACAAACATATGTATATTAAAAAATATTCTAATCTTTACGATTGGTTGTGATTATTTATATATTCAGTGGTAACAATCATTCTTAGAATTATATATAAAAGAGTTACAACTCTATATATATACAATTTACAAATTTGTTCTAATATATGAAATTTAATATAAAATTTTATTAAATAATTTTTTAACTGTTAAAGTTTGTTGAGTTTTAAAGTCATTTAACTCAACCACGAATACTATGTGACTTAGCTTAAAACTATAGTAATAAAATTAAAAATGATGTTTAGCTTAAACAATTTCATGAGCAATCAATTTTTTTCGTTGTGGGTTCAAGTCTAATAAAAACATGTTATAATTGAACTATTTATGACTTTAAAGAAATATTGTATACACAAATTCTTATTTCAATTATATATATATTACAATGGAAATTCGAGTCATAAGTAATAACGAGATAAAGCCAAAGTTTACGTTAAAAGTTGAAATAGTTAAAACCAAGAAAATAAAAAACCATAATTTTTTGGTGGAAACTTACGCCCAAAAGAATTAAATAATTGAATTGATTTGAAAGGTTTTGAATTATTTATTCATGTGGATGTAAATGTAAACGTAATATTTAATAAATCTTTTATTACGATATGAGGCAACTTTCACTTTCTTAATGATTTTAGAAAATATAATATATAAATCCCCATTGGTAAAAATGAGAAGATTTAATCGATGTAATTATAATATTAAATAATTTATTTTATATAATGTTTCTACTTAAAGAGAAGTTTTGAATCATACGTTAAGGGAGAGGGTTTCAAGTATATTCTTATAAAATGGGCGGACGAGAATAAGATGAGGTGGATGCAAATGTATATAAAACCGACCTTATATCCACCTAACCTTGAAAACGATGTTATAAAACGAATGGTCACTTTCATGTATCCACCTAACCTTGAAAACGATGTTATATAACCCAATGTCACTTTCATGATGATACAACAAAGGTTTGAAATCATAAGTACACTTTCATGATGATACAACAATGGTTTAGTTGATTAGTATTATAACTTAAAATATAGTATTAATGTTAAGGTTAGGTTTATATATGTATATATATATATAAGATATTTTATGTAACTAACATTATGGTTATGTTTATATATATAGAGGATATTGAATGCACCTAACGTTGGAATTATGTCATCGTATGACATAAATCAAGCTTTCATCTTTTATTTGCATGATCATGCAAAATATGGTGAACCCCATATCGATAAATGGGAAAGATGAGAGAAAGATAAGGTGGTCATAAATAAATAACTTGGGATGAGCATAATAGAGCTTTCACTTTCAACAAAGTTGGGTTTGAATTGTATGGTATTGACGAGGAATTGTGAAATTTTTAATTTAGATATAAATTGAAAATTTTGAATGGATATATATATATATTAATTTAATTATTTATTTTTTTTTGCACAAAGAAAAAAGCCATATATTATATTATGAAAAGAAAATATACAAAATAGTTGATATTATATCATCATTCACAGGATGTATAAGAATATAGTTCTCCTAATTTCACAGTTGAAGAAAAAGTGCGCCATATGACCGAACAATACATAACTCAGCAAAGAAAATCATAGCATCATAGGTGCCAAGATTTTCTTAATACTTAGAGCCGAAAGAGAGAACCCCATGTTGCCAAAAATATGCAGAAGGTAGATCATTCCATTGTCACATATGGATATCAAAACAACAAATCAAGTGACATATACAAAATTTTACAGAAAAAAAGGGGAGGTTCAGATTTAACCCGGAAATAGGAAGTCCCCCATATCAAAAGTGTTGTGCTCCCAGGTGATTTCCAAGTACCATTTGCTGATCGTTCCTTGCAATCTCTTTTTCAATAATCTATCTACTTCCTTCTTTTGTTTCTCGCCGATATGCTGGATTGTGGAACCTCCATGGAGTTGCCAAAGAAGATCAATCCGCTCTAGCCATCCTTGTAGCATAGGAATGCTAATGGAGGCTTTTCCCAAGACTTGGTCAGTAATGATCTTCGAATCTCCATAAATGTGCAAATATGGAATATTAAGGAAACGACTAAGCCATAAGAGGCCCCATAGTGCTATTGCATCAGCCTTGGTGTTGGTGTCGTGTCCTCTGTTCCAAAAGGCCATGTAGGATAAATCAGCAGATATAGCCTTCCAAAAACCACATGCATAGGAATTTCTTTGTGCAGCCCCATCAAAAAACCCATTGGATACAAAAACTGTGTATAAATCTGCATGTGTGGATTGTTGCAAGAACGTGGGGGTTGTGAAGAATATACAGTGAGATTAGATATGATTCTATCAATAACCAAATAGAAATCATTTGGTGAATTCTAGAAAAGATACTTATTTCGCCAATTCCAGATAGCCCATAAGAGGAATAGTGGGATGGCTCTCCAGGAGGATTTCTGAGCACTCCACCATTTTAGGGAGTCCTTGATGGAAGTATGCTCGATATACTGGAAACCAATAATAGATGACAACTTTCTCCATACCTAAACAATATACTGGAGATGCAAAAAAATACGATTGTTGTTTTCGGCATCTCTTTTGCAAATAGAGCATATACCCAGACCATGCCATTTCCTTTTCTGCAGATTCTCCTAGCCCAGATTCCTATTGTGCTAGACCAACCATGAGAAGATGATAATTTTATTTGGAATCTTAGCTTTCCAAAAGGCAAATAGAAATTGGTGTTCCCCTTGACTAGCAGCCAATCTGGAAAGAGTTGAGTATGTGTCAGCCACAATGATATTATCAACAACCATCTTTCCCGTCCAAGTGATTGAATCCTTGGTTCCTGTGGGGCAAATGCCAATGTGTTTTATAGTAGAAATAATCTTATTCCACTCCAGTGCCATATGACCATAGAAACCGAGAGTATGTGCCTCTTTCCAAATGGGAAGTGGACCCTGCCAATCATTTATGACTTGACCCCAAAAATATACTCCATGTCCATTAAGGTGGTGTTTGATGCTTGTAGAGATGGAGCATTCCTCTCCAGCACCCACGATTGGGTTGATTCCAATAAGAATACCTTTTCTCGATTGAAATTTCCATGCAAGATGTTGGAAAAATAATTTTTCCATTTTCAGAAAGCTTTGCTAGATGGTTGATCCCTGTTTGATGCCAATGGTGCCTTTCCTGTACCAAAAACTGAAATATTTATCCTTGCGATGCTTATGTTGTATGATTTTACTCCATGTACCAGCTCCAAATAAGCCCCTCCAAAGGGATTTCATCAACAGTGTTCTGCCAAATCTACCGAGGTCCATGATAACCCATCCACCCATATCCTTGGGGAAGGTGATGTTGGATAGTTTGGTCAAGTGATATTTTTTTCTTTTATGGTTCCCCCGCTCAGATGAAATTTTCCATTAAGCGGTTTAGACCTTTTATAATGGATGCAGGAATATAGTAAAAGTAGGCCCAATAAACCCCCATCTAAGACAAAACCGCTTGGGTGAGAACAACCTGCCCCTCCAGTGATAGGCACCTAAACTCCCACCCAGATATCCTTTTCAAAAAACGGCCAACAATCCATTGCCAATTAACAATTCTGTAGCAACAGGGTTTGATACGGTATCCTAGGTATTTCATTCCATTTTGTATTGACATTGCCTTAATGCCAAATAAACCTTTAATATATGAAATAATCTGCATGTCGCAATTTCCATGATATAAGACGGATGTATTAATATTCATGTGCAGGCCATAAGCATTTGCAAATTTATTGAAGATGTGAAAGAGACATAACCAAGAAAAACGATAGAGCGTACCCATGATAAGAATATCATCGACAAAAATATTATGTGAGATGTTGATGTTGCTTCCCATCTTCAGTGGTCAAAATTGTTCCTCCAGAACCACTCCTTTTATGTGCAGGTTTAAGCAATCCATTGCTAGGATGAAGAGAAGAGGGGGACAGTGAGCATCCTTGATGCAACCCTCGAGCAACATGAAAATATTTTGTTGGATAACCATTTATGATAACAACGTAGTTAACATTATCCACACAAGCTATTATCCAATCTATACATCTAGGTCTTAGTCCAATTTTGATGAGGATACACTGAAGAAAGCCCCAATCTAGGCAGTCATATGCCTTATGTAGGTCAATCTGAAAAATAACAACATTTAGATGCTTGGTGTGTATCGTGTGCATGCTCTCCTGTGTATTTGTAATAGAATCGTGGATGAGCCTATTCTGGATAAACCATGCTGTTTTGGTGTAATATGGCACGAAAGAGTACTGCGCATTCTATTAGCAATGGTCTTTGATATAACTTTATATATAAGATTGCACAGGGATATAGGGCTGTATTCAGAGAAACATTTTGTAGTGTTGTTCTTAGGAATGAGGGTGATACATGTAGATTTCATATGGTGATGTATGAAGCCCGTGGTCTTGGACTCTTCCACCATGCCCAACAAATCTCCTTTAAGGAGTTCAAAAAAATGGGTGAAAAGTTCTATTGTCCATCCATCAGGACCTGGGCTTTTGTCACCCTTAAATGATTTAAGCACACCCAGTAATTCTTCTTCCATGACTTCCTTGAAGAATTCATCATTTTGTTCTATCTCATACATAATCGGATAAGGATCAATCCCCCATATTAGGTCCTCAGCAGTGATTGTCATTCTTGCCATATGCCTTTTGAAAGTATTGTACAGCAGCATTGCAAATCCCTTCTTGTGATTGATGAATATGTCCGTCCTCATCCATAATCTCCCAGATGGAGTTAATATTGCGACGGTGATTTGCATAATGGTGAAAGAATCTGGTATTGCGATCTCCTTCATTTATACAGGTCTCCCTACTTTTCAATCACCATGTAGATTCCTCGATAGAAAGAAGATTCTTCTTACGAAGTTCAAGTGCATGAATGCAGAGTTGAATCTCTGCAGAAAGACAATGGGAGGAAATTTTGGGCAGAATCAAGTCCATTTCATTTTGTATGTCAATAAGTTCCTTCTTAAGGTACCTATACTTCTGTTTCTGCCAGTGTTTGACATTCCCATGAAGGGAGTTCAATTTATCAAGAATATTAGTCATGGGGGAAGTGCCACGAACACATTGTCAACCCCAAGTCTCCAGTACTAACTTGTTAATTCGGGATCCTCCAACCATGATCGGTTGAATTGGAAGGGGATGCCCGTGCGAATGCCAATTTTCATCCATTGAAGTGAGATAGGCCTATGATCGGAAATGAAATTGCTCATGGTTATAGTGTGAACATCCCCAAGTCGCCCTAGCAATTGTTCGTGAATCAGAAAGCGATCCAGTCTCTTGGCAACATATGGAGAAGTGTTATTAAGTTGAAAATATTGAAAGTCATAAAAATATGATTAATTATAATTTTGTAAAATTAGCTATGATGAGAATTGTATCTTAATGCTTTTATAATCTAGTAAGAAAGAGATGTTAAGTAATATTGAGATTATTGTAAAGTGTAAAAATTAAAATACTGAGCATATAGAATAAATTGTAAAAATAATAATAGTAAATATAATATATAGGTGAATTATTAATTATTTTTTATTTAAAAAGTTGAAATCATAATAAAAATATATTGAATAAAAATATTGATTAATCTTATAATTTTTAATATTAATTTTAATATAAATTGATTTTACAAATTAGAAATTATAAAAATATGGTTAATAATATTAGTAATGATAAATAAAATATAAATAAAAAATAAATATATTTCATATAGTTAAATTTGATTTCACACATATCAAAGTTGAAAAAAAAATAAAATACTTAAAATAAATAATAAAAAATAATATGTTGAAGATATATAGATAAATAAAAAATTATTATAGAGGAAGATAGATATGAGATATGTAGAGAGATTGAGGAAAGAAGAAAGCACAATTTATAAATATATAAAATTTGTAGAGATTAAAAATTAAAAATAAAAATAATAATATTTTAAAAAATATTTAGACATATTTGTATCTCTATAAGTTTTGGGTTATTGAAATCTCAATTCTATAAATTCTAACTATCTTGGAACAATTTTAAATGATAAAAAAATTTGCATGTCAAAACATTTGATCCCTCTTAATGTAATATCCTAGTTTTAACCCTTTCCATGTTTACGATCAAATTGTAAGTACGTGGATATAATAATGGGAGCAAAGCCATATAAATTGACCTAATAGGTAAATATTTTGTATGAATTTATAATACAAAGGTTAAAGTCAAGGCTTAATTAGCTGATGGCTAGGAAATTATTTTTAATATATATGTTTTATAGATACCATAAAGTGGATTTAACAATGTATATTTAATATATGTAAATATATTTCAAAATTTGATATAAATGTTAAAGGCTAGTTGTGAAGAGCAAGAGAGGGGTTATGAGTCTGCTAAAGGGGAAGAGGAAGGTGGATCCAAGAGGTGAAAAATAATCCTAAGTTTCATAAGCTCCTCATATTTAACTTCACCTTTTTATGATGCATTTTAATAAAACCTCTCCACCAATTGTTGAATGAAGGAGGTGGTTGGTGGGGAATTCCACCTTCCTTAGTTACAAGCGCATAGGAGCTGAGTACAATTATGATGAGTTCATGAAACTCCATCCCCATATAATTTGAACCATCTATTTTCTCATGCATTTTCTTCAAGAAAATTCAAATTGACTACTCACATTCTATTCATCCTTTGAACCATTTAATTTCCATACATTCCATGCTACACTCATGAAAATTCTCATCCAAACCTATAAGTGATGAAGGAGAGTTGAAGAAGACAACATTGTGAACTTGTTGTTGTTGCTACAACACCACCCTAAATTTTTACCCTATGCATGTAGAATTTTAAGTTCCCCATGCTTTTGCCAATTTTCATAGCTTTCTATGTCGTGTCATGTCCTTTTAAAATGGTACTATCATTATCAAATGCACCCCATTATTTAATCTTCACTATAGCTTGTTCTCGCAATAACCCCTCATCATAGCCCAACTTGCATAAGATACATTGTGCTGAAAGTGTTAATCATATATCCTTGGGAATATGCTTGTTGAGGTTGATTTTTGCAAGTTGAATAAGTAAGGTTAATGTGCCTCCAAGCTCATGGAGTCTTTTGGTCATTGTCTACTAGCATGAATAGATAAGCCTGATTTGGTGGGGGACCTTGATGGCAGATTGGTGGCTCTATTCAAGTTGAAGACCATCCCCAAAAAGGAATTTGAAAATTGTGTTCTTATTGACAAGTTGTGTCGGGAATACCAGACATTGGTTGAAAATCATGATAAAGTTAAAATTATTAGTATTGACAACAACAATTTCAACACAACTCTAAAGGATGTAGAGGAGATGATATGTTTTTTTGAAACATCCAAAGAAAGGGACTCTTTGAATGATGATAAAGGAATGATTCACACTTTAGAGATATTGATTGTGCTTGATGGAAAATTTTCTTTAGTTGCAGACTCTTCTCACAATGAAGAGGTTGGAAAGATGAGAAAGTACTTTGAGAATGTATATAGTACATAGGGGAAATTTGGGGAGACATTTAAAATTTCTTTAAGCTCACTAAGGAAAGTCCTTGTTATGCAACCAACTCACAAAATAGAAGAAGAGATAGATCAACAACTTCAAAATTAGCCTCTTTGAGGGGGTAACCTTCTTTACATTACATAAATGAACAATTACTAGATGATTCAAATGAAAAAACCTCCTTTCCATATATAGGATTCTAAGGGGTCACAATATAATCAGAGCCAACATAACAATAATAATGTAAGGGCGCAACAATAACAAGAGTGGGCTTCTATGGGGCACAATAATAACAATATGGGGACAACATGGGCACAATAATAACAATAAGGGCTACAATGACAATAATAATGGGGGAACACACTAGTATTATAGGGACCTAATATGCCCCTCTCCTTCAAAAAAGTGTTGTCCTCAACGTTTGAGTAGTTATAGATGTTTCTGTATAAAATCATCATCCTCCCACATTGTGGAATCTTCAGCGAGTAAATTATTCCACTTGTTGAGATAATATGAAATTGATTGATTTCATAGCTGTCGAGTTCTTATTTCTATGATTTCTTCAAGTTCCAATATGATTTTTCCTTCCTCGTCAAGTTCTGGCAATATTGTTTGAACTGGGAGCTTGGCACCTATAACCTTCTTTAAGCATGAAGCATGGAAAACTGGGTGCACTTGGGAAGATGTAGGAAGCTCAAATTTGTATGCCATAGTACCAATATTTTGCAACACCTTGTACAGACCATAATACTTTTGTGCTAATCTATTATCCTTCTTATCTTTCTCGAGGGACATTTGTTTGTATGGTTGTAGTTGTAGAAATACCCAGTTACCTTCATCAAAACTTAGACTTTCACTACGATGTTGATCTGCCTATTGTTTCATTCTATTCCACGCCAAAGTGAGGTTAGCCTTTAAGATTTGGATAACTTGTTGTTGATGCTCGATTTTATCTTCCACTGCTTGAACCTTAGAATTTTCTCTTAAAGATGATGTAGGTGGATATAAAGTTTATTAAATATTCATTTTATTAGGTCACTTCCCATGTAGTTATATATAGTGACCACCTCGGAGTATTAGTTTGCTCGTACATAAAAAAAATACTTCCATATATAAAGTTTTATTGGATTTCTAATGCATAAATTTCCTTTTTGGGTTCTTGGGTGGTGACGTCAGCCTGCCACCACCACTACCAAGGCTCTAAATCCCAAGGTGTGATGTTACCATTGTCCTATATATTTATTTTCTCGCTGACGGCCATTCATTGCACCATCCTTTCAATGTTGACTCCTTTCCATATGGTGTACAGAAGCATGCATGTTTTGGATGTGTTATCACATTTATTTAAGTTTGAAATTTTTGAAGGTTGATAATCACTGTGTCAACGAAATATTTGGTAAAAATAAGAAATAATGTAGTGAAATTATCAGTGTTTTTATGAGTTTAATAAATTTGTTAGAGAAATATGTTGACATTAGGGGTGTTAGCATTATTAGGTATTTTCTGGCAATTGGAGTATCAATACCAAAACTTAAAATTTCAATTTTAAATTTTGAAATGCACTGACATGTTCCACGTTAGCAACAAAATAATGATTACCCAGTCATGCTATGATAAACCCGAAAGGTGAAAGCTGCCTACTCAAAGAGTGTTTTTCGCCGCCAGAGAAGTATGCAATTGTTTGTAATCATTGAAGGGTTAAATGTTTGTTTTAACCGTCAATCAATTATCTAACACATGCTTGAAACATCATTGTTTTCTCATATGGTAATTTAACTGTTTTAATTGTGATTTTTGTTAACTTTAATCGATGGATACATGTTATGTTGAAGTTACTTGGCAGAGATCTAGGATCGAATCCTGATCCTTTCTTTTGAGTGATCGCCAGATGTAAAGATAATGGGGAAAAGCGAGAGGTTAAAAAAATTGAACCAAAGGCGTCTGATATTCTTGAGATTTACCCCGACATTCAATAACAGTTTCAATAGGGTGGATGGGAGGAATTTTTCAAAAAATGTACCGACTTCCATGATGAGGTTGCATGAGCATTTGCCTGGGGTCTTGATGGTTAACGTGTGGAGGTTGGAGGGATCTCATTCCAGGTGATAGAAGACATGATTTTAGAGGTCACCGCTTTACCTGTAGATGGAGAAAGAGCCTTTAGGAGCCACGTCTTAGCTAGGATTGATGTGCCTTTCTTCCTAAAGATCGAATTCAAAAAAATGAATTTGAAGGTAGGGGTGCAGAGGTCTTGGTTGGAAGACAAATAGGATGGGTTGCTACAAATTAACCAGTTGTATTTCACATGTGAAGGTCACTATAACTAGGTGACCTATACCACTTTCATTTCTTGGCTCATCTGGCAGGACAATTGAGAATGAATGCATGTTATTTTTTATTAGAAAGTCTGAAATATATGGTTGCTCGGGTTCGGGCTAGAACAAACTCATATCCACACTTCATTTATCATAAGGCTTTAATTAAATTATTAATTTAAAATCAATTGGAAAAGGCTGGAAGAACATGGAGTCATTTTCTATTATGGGGAAAATTTCAACCCCAACCCCCTAAGTCTAAATGGGGAAGGAAAAACGGTACCAAAAAAATCAAGAATCCTTAGACATGAATGATGCCAAGTAACTGACATCCTTTAAAAATCCCATGTGGAGCTACGGGTTATGGGCCCACATAACCTCCAAAGTTGAGCAAGGTTACACGCTTTCATAAATTCGGAATTAAAACTAATTAAATCCATGTTCACTTAACTTAATAAACCCCCATCAAATTGTTGGAACCCAAAACAATAGAAAACCTGACTATACACCTGGTCAATGAAAAACAAAGACAAAACTTGTCAATGAGCCCGGTCCCACTTCGACCGCATTTAACCAGATCTCAAATAGATTTAACCCACGTTGATAACATGTCGGATCCGACTTTTCCACCGACTTTGACCACTCTTAAGGAGCCGATAAGGAAAATAAATCCTTGATGTATAGATTTTTGGGTACATTTTTTAAATTAAAATTCAATCATTCTATGACACGATATCCATTGGATATAAGAGGCCATCAAATCTACAGTTTGTGGGACTTCAACTAGTACACGGTTTAAAAACAGGTTTAACCCCCACAATCGTCTGTGACCTAAGAGTTTGAATATGAGATCAAAGGCTAGGAGCAAGTGCCGAGCTTCAGCCACGATCAAGAAATCCATACACTCCTACCCCCGCAATTACTGATCATCGTCGGATCTACTAGCGAACAGACGATCCTGACTTATTTTGGGGTTTCTTCACAAATTATCAGGCAACTCAGCCTTTTGATGTTTCAGGTCTATTTCCTGTATTAAACTACATGCACATCCATTAGAGAACACTTACCATCTTCTCACAAACAACTCATCATTGATCAAACCTGTGATCAATGATTTTTCATTCCTTCATTCAATCTCTGTTTGCTAATCTGGTAGGGATAATCCACATCAACCAGTTTTCTACGTTATATACAAAACACACACTCTTATCCTATATTTTGAGCATCAACAAACACAGTAATTCTCAGATCCTCAATCCAGAGACTAAAACTTAGAAACACACTTAATACTGAATTACACAAAGAAATACACAATCCACACTGTATTCATATGATAAATATTTACAGAAGAAACAATCACACTTGACTATTTCAGTTCTACCCTCTCTCATCCATCTTATCTTTCCATCTGAATCTAACCCCTTCACTC
>APFE030186096.1:18820-31169 GCA_000404065.3 Pinus taeda
GGGAAAGCATACAGCTGAAAACCCCCAACTATCTATATATTATATTGATTGAGAACATGTAACAATACATAGTACAATACTCCTCGCAAGTACTCAATACTATCTCCACCTATTACACACAAACTAGCTCAGATCTGAATCAATCACATGTTCAAATCTCCTCCGCTGCTTGTCTGCCTCCACTCTGAAATCCTGCATGAGAATAGATGAGAATGGCTGATACAAACTCGTATTTCCCTTGGCTGAACCACGCAATCCTCACTGGCAATACTCAATCCATTGATTGTGCAAATCTCATGCACAACTATAGTCACAACTAACAGCTGTCTTTCCCTTTCACTCACCTCTAACGCTTGTCTCCACTGAACTGTCCACACAATGAGTTAACTGATGTATTCATTAGTTGATTTATGAGTTAATAATTAGTGAATTAATTTATAATCAATTCACACCACTCATCATTAGTCTATTTTTCAGTTAGACTAAATACATCTAGTTCAACTAAGTCAAATTGAACACAACTCCATCAACTCCTCAATCAACTCCACCAAAACTCAATCACTTGAGTTCTAACTAAAGTCCTTCATGTAATAGCTCAACTAACCCATAAGAAAAGCGTATTTCCTTCTGGAATTTGCATGTGCCACATCCGTAGCTTGAATTGAAGTGCTGCAAGAGGATAAGATAATGTTTATAGTCCAAATATTATTAAGAGCTAATAATATTCGACTGTTCTATTTTTAGCCTGGCAGTCTAAAAATAGACTCCACCCATATGTTTAAAATTAGAGGTCCATATATTTTTACCAACATGACCAATCATCCACAAATAGCATCCTGCAACTCATAGACCATGATCCATATGTCTAAAAATAGACTTTGCGCCAAAAATAGCCAGCGGGACCACTTAGTGAAGGCGACTTCTTTTCACTAAGCTTCATCATCTTGTTTCATTTTCAACATAACAAACAGGTTACAGCTGAACAAACTACAAATTTTTTCTTTCAGCATGTATGGGTTCATTTTGGATTACCCACTTCCATTATATCTAATCGAGATACCCGATTTGTTGGAAACTTTTGGTCAAGTTTGTGGGAATTGATGGACACCAGGATGAAGAAGAGCACAGGTTTTCACGTGCAAACAAATGGCCAAACATAAGTGGTCAACAAGACAGTGATCCAATTGCTCAGAGGCTATTGCAGCAAGCATCCCAAACTTTGGGATGAACATTTATGTTATGTGCAGTGTGCTTACAATCGAGCTAAAAATTATTCTACACAGAGATCTCCTTTCGATACCTATTTTGGTTTCACACCAAGGTCTCCCTTGGATTTTTTCTTTGGTAAAGACATAGCAATTGATGGAGACAGTGATGTGGACAAGGCAACCAATTTCATTGAACAAATCCAAGAGATTCACCAGGAAGTACAAGAACAGCTGGAAAAGAGCCAAGCCAAGTACAAGGCAAGGCATGACAAGCATCAGATGGAGCATAGTTTCCAAGTTGGAGATCAAGTCTGGCTGTATATCAGCAAAGACAGAATGCAAGGTGAAGGTAAGAAGTTGAAGCCAATAAGGTATGGACCTTTCAAGATACTTGAGAAAATTGGTGAGAATGCCTTTCACCTTGATCCACCAGCTTACATGCACATCAAATTAGTTGTTAATGCAGATAGCTTGAGACTATTTGAACCTTCATTAATCAAAGATCCTGAAGAGAAGAGTCAATTGCCTTCTATTGATGATTTGTTTCCTGGATATCTTAATGAATTGCAGGAAGATACAGTTCTAGACAAGAAGGTAAGAACTACTCGCAGAGGGGATGTTGAATACCTCAAGATTTGACTCAAAGGTTCAAAGCCAAGCAATGCGAAATGGATAGAAATTGAGCGAGAAAGGAAGCAATACCCTCACTTGATTGATGCTTGAAATAAAACGAACTTTTGGTGGTCCAAAAGCTTTTTCAGAGGGAAGGTCGTGATCTGAATTGGATCCTAAAAACTCTCTAAGTTTTCATGATTGCTTCAAATGATGCTAAAATATTCAAATCCTAGAAAAGATCAAAGCTATCAGAAAGAATCGTCGTAACAGTTGCAGTTATGGTTAGAGTGGAGCAACAAGGACCCTCGGTCGAGCGCGCGAACCATTGGCCCATGGTAATGTGCACTGGCGCAAACTGGTAAAACCAGAGGCCAAATCAAGAAATGGGGGTGGTTTCTAATACACGATTAGCACTAATCGCATATCACAGGGCATCCCCATCAGTGAAGGAAATCCTCGAAGCATCCGGACCCAAAATCCCTATAAAATTCAGAAAAAGTAACGCATTCGGTTTCGTAGCGTGGGATTCCACAAACTGGCAGGATATCGAAAGGCCTTGAGGCGGTAAGCAGTTTTCACTATGTCCCGCTTGATGCCACACATCAAGCGATACGCATCTGGCGGATGAGAGAGAAAACTGCCCACATCAGACAGTTAAACACCATGCAACTTGTCCGCTCGATATGAAGGATGATCGTAGGACCTAGGGGGCTCAGATCAACAGTGGAGATGCATCCCGATGACTGGCCGGATTTGACAAGTCAAAAAATAAGATGACAGGGGATTTGAAGTCCAACGTGGATGATGAGTTGGCAAATGATTCATGATTTGTAGGCGATCTTGAAGCAAACAAAATTAACGACTATTCAAAAATGATTCAAGGAATCTGACACCCAGTTCGTTGGGAAACAGGTGGCCAACTCCCTACGAGGCATTACCCAGTGATGATGACGCAGAGCAGAGGAATTCAAACAAACAAAGGTAAGGAAACTAGAAGTCCAATAAGTGGAAACGAGTAGTCAAAGAACAAACTTGCTTTAAAGCCATGAATTGATAGAATCACAGGATAGGCACACACAGAGACGCAAGAAGCTAATAGCAGAGAATAGAGAGTAGATGTCGAGCTGACCTAAAGGTAGCATCAAGCCAGATAGAGCCAAAGAGAGCTAGAGAGAGTCAAAGAGTCTGTGTACTCCATTGAAGGCTTGAGAGGTTCAAGCAAACTCCTCAACATAGGCCTGTCATACTACTGTGACCCTCAGAGGTCGAGTTTCAGTAAGGAGATTCTGTGCGCTCCATTCCTATTGACTTCTATCTATTTAGTGAGTCTTGAATCGAGCTCACTGTTGTAAAAACTCTACTTGAAAACATAATAGAGAGGCCACCACTGAAAGGCTAGACCATGAGACATAGCCCAGGAGCATTGAGTGAACTCCTTATTAAACTGTTTTTTTTACATGTTTGACTGTTATGTTTTCTTTGATTGCCTCAGTGTCTATGTATTCTAGCAATCTTATCGATTCGTTGCATAAGTAACATAGGCACATCCATGCACATGAGTCTGTAATACCTTTAATTATTTGTCTTGGAAAAATTCTAGATCATCGGGATATAGGGAGTTAGGGCTTGAATTGGTTTAACCTTTGCAAGACTAGCCTCGTAAATCGTGACGGCCTCCCATGGCGGATGAAAAGAAAGATGAGGGGGCAGGAGATCCTATGAAAATCTTGCTTGAAGAGGCCCTCAAGCGACAAAGGAACGCAATGATGGACAACTCTGCCTAGATCCTTCATTGGGCCTAAGGGTGACACATCTACTTCCAGTAGCTACCCTAGAAGCGCCACACCCTTTACAGTACAAGTTAACTTTGACATTCCCATATTTGAGGTGTTGGGTTGTGTTCTATTCTTTCCACGACTAGCCCACGCAGTTAACCAGGGGGTTAGAAGTGGGTCGGAGGCCCCCCTTCGTTGTGCCGATTACGTAGCATGGGGGGTCACATGGTGTTTAAGGGGTGCAGGTAACTCTACTCTATGGGTGGACCCTATATTAGGTTGGGCTGACCTACCTATGGTTTTGTGCAAGATTTTTTGCACATGGTTTTCAACACAATGGTTTTTAGTCTATGGTTTTGGACGTGATGGTTTTTGGTCCATGGTATTGGATGCTTTGACATGTATAAATATGTATTGTAACATTGAAAGGAACATAATGAAAAATCAAGCTTGTAGTTTGTTGAAGCCCCGAAAATCGGGTCTACAACAAGGGGGATACCACCTAGTCTGGACCTTGGTTAGCATCTCCTTTTCCATTTGGTATAGTGGGTTCGACTAGGGATATGGGACCAGTTTCCCAATATATGTGTGTGTGTGTGTGTGTGTTGAGAATTGATATTTCCTTTCTAAGAGTTCCTAAGTGAAATGCTTTTATTCTAAATCTAATCTAACATGAAATTGTATTCTAATAAACAAAAATATCTAATTCTAAACTAACTGGGATGTAATCTCTCTGTTATGCAATCTAAAATGATTTCAAATAACAATTGGTAATAAAGATCATTCAACTACTATGATAAAGGAATTCAATAAACATAAACCATTTCGTATAAAAAGTTAGACGGAATAGTTGTGAAAAACATATCGCATAATAAGCTACTCATATATTAAGCATAAATAAATAGTTATCGCCGTGCAAAAGTGCCAAATGATAACTCAAGGATTCACACATTCATACATAAATAACTGAACATGAATATCACTTTAACACATAGGCAGAAATAGTTAAGAGATAAAAGTACCATTTATAACTAGTTCTACTCATGAGCTTCAAGCAGTAATGATTTATCTCTTCTTAATCCAACATCCACTAAGAGTACAAAAGTGAAAAATTAGTAATAGATATTAAACACAGATATCAATAAATCATGTTCCATTCATTCATCAAAACCTCCTCGGAGGGTGTAAAAGTCCATGTTCTGAGGACAAGTTTTTGACAAATTTCAGGACCCTTCTCTAAATGCATGAGAAGGGTTTAAATACTACTAACTAAATCAAAAAATAATTTATTACAAAATTGTAGGATACATTTTAAATGACCATCCTCCTTTCAGGCAAAAATAAAGCAAAAGTAACAGTAAAACTGAATCTAAAACTAAAACTAACAACTAACTATGTGTGTATCTGTGCCTTGAAATTGTAAGCGTTCAGCATTTTCTTGAGGAGAGTTGGTTGGCCAACTTCCAAATTTAGTTGTCCTGCGAAAACAGAATCGGCAAGAGCTGGCACCTTCTGTCTCTAGCCTGTCTGTAGTTGTTGTACATATCTATATACCACTTTGAGGATATCTCTAATAAATACCATTGGTTTTAAAGTTCAAGTTTTTCCTTTTGCCTCTAGCATTCTTTCCTACAGATTTCTGGGCTTACAGGCGACTGAGCAATTAGAGGCTTTCCTTTTCAAGGGGTTTTTCCCTAGGCGCTAATCGCGCATCGGAAACTACCTCCGTTTCTTGATCCGGGCTTCCATGGTGCAATTTTCGCCTCTTGCGTGCTTTTTGTTAGAGGATATAAAACTTAAATTTTGTGAAAATAATGACTCTGTGAGTTCTTGACCCTGAGTCTTAAATTGTCTATTTGTAATGTCAGCGCTATCCAGTACCCATTTAACCATGTCCATGTATGGAAGAATTTTGGGCCTCACCGCTATCCGGTGCAGGAACGAACAAGTTAGTTCTGTAATAGACGCCTTAGAAGACCCATGTGAGCCTATAGTAGCTGTAACCTCCATCATTTTGGGATTTTCTTCCTCAAGTAGACTTTACATGCCTTCCCAAGTAGTAATACTAGCATCTTTGTTACAGGTGGTGTCTGTATATAAGGGCGTCATTTCTTTGTCTTCAGAACTCGGAGTTTTACCCTTCTTTCCCATATTATCCTGAACACTGCTATGTATAGTTCTCTGCTCTTCATTCCTGCAGTTTACAAATGAGGTGAGAATAATGATAAGAAAAAGGTGACAAGAAAGCTTTAAATGCTGAAGACATATAAAATATATCACCTTACGTGAAATGGCTCTTTGATCAGATCAAAACCATATTTCATTAATGATTGCCAACTAACTCATTGATTAACATTAACGTGCATAACCAGGTCTTAGTTTATGGAAAAATATTTTTCGAACAACGAGCTCTAAAGATCTGCGATAAGGCGATTTTCAATTTGCTTCGCAATATCGCTGATCGCAATATTGCGGAATCACAATATCGTTGGTTCGTAGCGTATGACAATCATCCATTAATGTGTTTTCTGCGAAATGCGATTTGCGATATGCACCATCGCATATCGGTAATTTGAGGCATTTCAGCGTAAGTGATGTTTGAGGCATGCGATGCGATGAATGTTTTTAGTGTGTAGTTTCGCATTGCGATTTCGCAGTATTAGAATTCCGCTTGTAGGGAGGTATCCATTACCCTTTTTGTGTTGTGACGTTTCTTGAGTGATTTTATCCTAATTTATCATAAAACTTAAGCCTTTTTATATTTTTCAAGGGTATTCTCCTAAGTTTATGATAGTAAGTTTTATTGAAAACGAAATACAAGCAATAATCATTTATTTTTTATTTTTTTATAAGGGCCCCCAATTATTTTGTATTAGTAATAAAACTAAATAAGAAGGGGGGTTGTTGCTGGCCACAACAATTGGCGATTCACTTGGAAGAACCAGCTATCTCTGCTTTTCTTTTGAATTTTCTAAACTTCCAAAACAGAAAAGTTTCCAGAAAATCAAACTTTATTATAGAAAGATAAAGCACATCATGCTTTCACCTGTCAATGATAGTTTGTTTCTTCTATGTTTAAGTTTGGTTATTTACTTCTCAAGCTAGTCATTATATCTACATCAGTCACTACTTGGTTTATAAAGATAAAAACAAAGCCTTCTCTATAAATCAGTTTTAAATATGCTCATTTGTCGTAGGTAGAGCCTCTGCTGCCAGCAGGCGTTTATAGCCTCGACAGGGTTACCTGTTACCCAGCAATGATCCTGTATCCCACTTGGAGAAATATACAATTTTCAAAGAGAAATCCATATCTACACTTATTGCTTTCATTTTCTTTTAACCCTTAAAGAACAATGCCTTGGTTTGGTAGCCAATTTATGATAGTGTCACTCACTTGATTTATAACTTTGTTGAACAAGCTGGCTCATGATGAGACCCCGTGTCTTTTGATTGCAACAATCTTGAGTCATTGCCCTGTTGTGGTATGTAGTCTTGGAAAAGTCAGCAAGCTATAATATCTATGAACATGATAAGTCGGCTCGCGATGAGACCTCTTACTCTTTAAGTTAAATTGTATCATTGGATTATTCCTTGAAGCCTGTAATTCCCTAGTTGGGGAGGAAGTCATTGTTTCCTTAAGAATAGCTCTGGACGACAATGGTAGAGTTTTTTAGAAAGAGATTTTCTACAGAGAATCTTAATTTTGTTATTGATACCTTTCATTGGACTGATGTAAAACAATTTCCCACTAAAGGTCGCTTTTTATCAAAATTTACAAGGTTGAAACTAGTATCATTTCCAGGCTTATAGCCTTTGATTGTATCTTTCAATAATAATGACCAGTTTTATAAAACATTTCTATTTATACAAGCAATAAAACAAAATCTAAAAAGAAATACTTGTCTTTTTTGTGAATTCAAAATGTAACCATTTACAACTGGTTTTATTATGAAAATAAAGGAAAACCTAATGTACAAAAAATAGAATAATGATCTCCTATGGAAAGTATTTTTTGAGGATCTGTTCGTTAACAGGTAAAGACTCTCTTTTTCCTGTTAAGTCCTGTAACATAAAAGTAGATGGACCTATGACTTTTGCGATTTGGAAAGGGCCAAGCCACATTCGTTGAAATTTCGTATGTTTTCCTTTTTCCTTTTGAGCTTTGTCCCATTTTAAAACTAGATCTCCCATCTGAAAGTCCTTTTTGGATATCATGTTTAAATCAAAAGAAGCTTTTACTAATACTTGGTGATGAGCATGAGTTATTTTAGCTTGTTCTCGTTGCTCTTCTAGCTTAAGTATTTCCAGCTGCCTTGGTTGTAAGGAAGAAGTTGGTGCTTCATCAATATACTGAACTAAGGCCAAAGAGGGAATGGCTAGATGAGTTGGAAGAACCACTTCTTTCCGATAAACTCAATTAAAGGGAGAAGTGCCAATGGAGGCTTTCTGTGTTATTCGGTCTGCCCATAAAGCATATATTAAAGACTTGTGCCAATTTTTGTGTGTTTGATCAATGGTTCACTTAATGATTCTAATTAAGTTTTTATTCAACTAACCCATTCCCCTGTGGGTAATTATTGGCAGAGTATTTAAGCTTAAAACCTCTTTTGAGTGCAAATTCAGTCATAGTATTGCTAGAAAAATACGATGCATTATCAAACATTAAAGTAGAAAATAAACCAAACCTGGTGATTATGAAATGATCTATGAACTCAATGATGTGTTTGACATTAGCCATCTTGAGAGGAACTGCTTCTACCCATTTAGTAAATTAATTTATTGTTGTAAGGATATACCTATGTTGTTTAGAAGAGTAAGGAACGATCTCACCTATTATATACAATCCCCATTGATCAAAAGGCTACTCAATGTTGACTAGTTGCAGAGGCAATGATGGTTTCTTTTGTCTCCCAGCAACAGTTTGACAAACTTGACATTTCCTTACGTAGCTATGTGCGTCCTTGAATAGTGTGGGCCAGTAATAGCTTGCGCGAAGGATTTTATGTGTAGTAGCATCTCCAGCGTAATGTCCACCTGTTGGTCCATCGTGGAGTTCCTGCAACACCTTTTCAGCTTCATATTTCTCAAGACATCTAAGGAGAACAAAATCATAATTCATTCTAAAAAGTACATCGTTAACAAGCTTATATTACTTAGCCTTCAACCTTAGAGCTCTTTTCTTGGTATAATCGAGGTTTGAAGGAGCATATCCATTCTTTAGATAAAATATGATATCAACGTATAATGATTCAACATTGTTTAGGCTTACCTCATACATTTGTATCTCTGCAAATGGTATTTCCGAAATAAGCGATGCTTCGGCCAACATTTTGCAAAAGCCTTGACCTTTTACAATACTTGCTGGTTTGATTTCTACGTCGTATTCTTGTAAGGCAGTAACCTAATTAGCTCTTTTCTCACCCACATCTTTCTGTACTAAGAGATTTATTACCGCTGGAAACGGTACTATGATTTTTTTATGGGTTTTAAGCAGAAAGGGTCTGAAATATTTAATCGCTTTGAAAACAGCATAAGCTTGTTTCTCTACGTCTAAATAATTTAATTCAGCCTTGTAGATTTGAACTAAAAAAGGAAATTGGGGCTTTTGCCTTGTCTTGATTTGCTTGAGTGAGTATCATAGCATATGATCTATCAGATGCAAATGTATATAAAATGAAAGGATCGGAAAAATTTGGAGTTGCTAAAAATGGAGCATTAACAATTGCTTGTTTGACCAAATTGAATGCCTCATATTCGTCTTGGCCCCATTTGAATATTGAGTTCTTTTTAATCATTGCTTGTAAAGGAGATACGATCCTTTAAAAATCTGGAACAAATCCCTTTACAAAATTAATCTGGCCAAGGAAATATTGCATAGCTTTCTTGTTGTGAGGTAGGGGTATTTCGGAAATCTCCTTGATTCTGTCAAGATCAATATAAATTCTAGATTTTGACACTATGAATCCAAGAAGTTTTCCTTCACTTAATGCAAAAAAGGATTTTTTTGGGTTAAGTGAAATTCCATACCTTTGACAACGTTGGAAGATCTGTTTTAAATCTCTAAGATGATTGCCTCGTTTCTTGGAATATACAGTTATATCGTCCAAGTAGATTACCACTGATTTGTTTATTAATCCCTTAAATGCGATGTCCATGGCCCTCTGAAATGTGGCACCAGCGTTAATCAAATCAAAAGGCATCTTTTGATATGCATAAGTGCCTCATTTGGTTCTGAACGTGGTCTTTAATTGATCATCGAGATGGACCAACATTTCGTTGTAGCCAGAGAAACCATCCAAGAAGGACATTAATTCTGATCCTATGACTGCCTGTAATATTTTCTCCATGGGAGGCAAAGGAAAATTATCTTTTTGGCAGGCTTTGTTAAGATTTCGAAAGTCAATGCAAATTCTAATGTCTCTGTTCTTCTTTCTAACGGGAACCATGTTGGAAATCTATTTAGAATGTCGAACGGGAAAAATGATTTTGGCCTTCAATAACTTATTGACCTCAGACTTGATCTAGTTTTCTAGATTAGGATGGATCTTTCTCAGCGTTTGCTAGACAGGTTTTTCATCGTTTATCATTGGGATAGTATGTTGGATGATAGAAGTGTCATAAGTCTTGAGTTCATCGTAGTTCCAAGCAAAGACACTTTTGTATTGTTTCAAGAGACGAACATATGCTAATTTCTCTTCAAGAGCTAGGCCAAGCCCTAGGTTGATATTCTAAGGTTTGGTATCAGTTCCTAGATTTACTAATTCATAGTTCAGAGTTGAACTTTGAAGTTTTGAATTGGTAGATCTTTTGAATCGATCTTTCAAATCATATAGGTCTTCTAATTTGACTACTGACTTTGGCATAGCATTATTAGTGCTATCTTGTTGCAATTGTCTGACATGTTGGTCCTCATCAATTATCTTATTAGTGTAAGATCCCTCAGATGTGAGGAAGCTTACAATATCAGGATCATCGTTGAAAATCCTCCAATTGGTAATGTTATCAGGAATCGAGGGTCTAAAAATTAATTTGATTGAAAATCTATCAGGGCTATAGTCTTCTGAGGGAATGAGCTTGGAAGCTACATTATCTAAGAGGTCTGCACTAGCATTCTAGAGTCTGGGAATTGATGAAATATTGAATGCTATAAAATGTTTAGTCAGATCTTAAACTAAAGATTGGTAATGCTTTAAATGACCTAATAAACAATGTATAGTATTGCGTACCTGTCTAATTACAATTTCAGAGTCTCCAAAGACTTGTAGATATTTGATGTCTAATCCAATTGCTTTGTATAATCCTTGGACTAAAGCCTCGTATTCTGCGGTATTATTGGTGCAATTGAACTCAAGTCTACAAGTTAGCACAATTTTGTTTCCCTCTAGACTGATTAGCACGCATCCTGCTCCTGCTCCTTTGTTAGACTTAGAACCATCAAAAAATAACTTCCAATATAAAGATTTATTTACAGGACTATCTATAAAATTAATACATTTAAAACTATCTGTTTGAAAAAAAATTCTACTTGAGATAAAGCTGAATGTTCTAAGTAAGGTGAAGCATGAGCATTAAAATTTCCTAAGAAAGAATCAATAGAGTAGTTGCCGATAATATTATTGTTGTATGCTACCAGTTCATTTTCTCCTTCCAATTCTGTTACTATGTATTTCTGATGTCTTTCTTGCTCCACCTTTATCTGATTTGGTTTACCATTGTAAGGGAGCCACATGTGCGACCAATTAGTTGCAAAGTATCCATGAAGTTCTTCTGACCAATCTCTACTAAGAATTAAGCCATAAAATTCTAGAAATTTAATGGTCAGATTTTTGAGTTGTGGAAACTCAAAATGGAGGATCTGTTGGTGGATAAATATCAGTGGATCACGGTAGATCTGGGTATTAAACCAATGGGAGTGTCCGATGAAGAATGGAAGAAATTAGATCAGAAGGCAAAGAGCACAATACAATTGTGTCTTAGATTCAGTATTTTTGAATGTATCAGGGGAAGCTACAACTAAGGCTTTGGGGGACAAGTTGGGGACTTTGTAGCAATCTAAGTCTCTGGTGAATAAATTGTTCCTACGAAAAAAGTTGTATAACCTGGGGATGAAATATGGAGAATCTGTGACAGAGCATCTGAATGCATTTAATACTGTGGTAAGTCAGTTATTATCTATTGATATTAAAATTTCAGATGAAGATAAGTGCATCAGTTTGTTGTGTTCTCTACCAGATTCATGGGATAGTTTTGTTATTATAATAGGTAGCAATGCAACTACCTTGCAGTTTGATGAAATGTTCTCATCCTTGCTGACAGAGGAGATGAGACAGAAAAATATGGAGAGCCAGAATGGTGATGCCTTGTCTGTACGAGGACGGTCCCAAAACAGAAACAAAATTAAGTCATCGAGTGGGAGATCTAAATCTAGAGGGAGATCTAAATCTCTAGCAAAACCTGTAAAGATGGCGTGCTGGAAACGTGAAAAGGAAGGGCACTACAAAAGAGACTATAAATCTAAATATCTTGATAAAGGAAAGGAAACTGATGATGCTCCTTCTGCAGAGGTGAAAACCACCTCAGATGAAGGTGGGGATGTGTACTTGGCTTCTTCAAGTACACATGTAGATCATGAGGCATGGTTGATTGACTTAGGTGCATCCTTTCACTTCACTCCCCATAGAGAGTGGTTCTACGAGTATGAGAAAAATGATGGTGGTGATGTCTTCTTGGGGGATGACAGGAAGGCTAGAA
>APFE030186097.1:0-23895 GCA_000404065.3 Pinus taeda
CACTACGTAGGTTAGTCATGGAAAGAATATAACACAACCCAACAGGTTGTTGGCTGGAACACTTAACTCGTATGGAAAGAGTAGTGGCCAATAGGGTTGTGGACAAATTTGTTATAGCCATGTTTGATCTGGAAGTATAGAGACACCCTTGTTGGTGAGTTGAATATGTCTCTAGACTCTTCTACAAGAATGTACACATGTTTATGTTTTGTACAAAGAGTTTGTGTTAACATTGTGGTGGTCACAATGATATTTTGTTCTCCTTCTATCTGAACCATGAAAATGAAAAACTTGGAAATATGAAATACTACTTTTTGGCATTGTTTTTCCCAAATTAATGAATTTCTCGTATTTAGAACTACCTTTGGTATCCTATAGAGTTGATCCCCTAGAGTATTAATGACACTAATGGGTTGAGAATTATAAACAACATAACATCTCCACATATAAGGTTGTCTTAGAATAACATCACAAACTTTGAGTGGGGAAACATCACACAATATCTCATCTTTGAAGGGCTTGATGACAAAGGATATGTGACATTATTTTGCTGACACAAATGCCTTCTACATGGTTCAACCAACAAATGGTGTCTAGTTAGGGGTGTGGCATCATTGATAACATCAATTTCTTGAAGACCTTAGTTGGTATTTGGTTCTTTTGGCTTCCATTGTCAACAATGAAATGTAGTAGGTTTTCCTTCACCCACATCTATGAATGGAAGAGGTTCTCCCCTTCCTTAGGCTCCCCTGACTCTTTTGGTTGGATCTTCATAGTTTTGATGGTAGCATTGGGTTTTTCATAAATTATAACCTTTCCTTTATCCTATTCTGAATCTGAATTTGAGCTAATGTTTATTTTTTTCTCATTAGGCTCAGCTGACAATGATTGTTTCAAGTGACATTCATTAGTGTCGTGTCAAGGGATTTTGTGGAATTCACACCAATTTCCAATGTCCTTCTTCGACTTCCCATTTCTCTTTTTTTTCTTGTGACTTAGGTTGGTTATCCTCACTTTATCCCTTGTTCTATGAGTTAGAGCTTCTTTTTCTACGCTTTTATTACAATGGATTTGCAAACCTAAACTCTTGCTTATTCCTTTTCTTCAACTTCATGGAAAGTGAGGCATGTGATATGTTGAGTACTAGGCATGTTAAAAATATGAAGTGTTGGTTTGTGTCCCTATTAAATGCATGGTGAGTTCATTAGATCAAATATTTCATGTTGGTGTACACTTATTAATGGAGTTGTGGGAAGTGCCTTGAATTCACTAAAGTTAACCAATATATTGAGCTTAGCCAATTCAATATGGAATGTAGTGGTTTTAACATAGTTACCCATCAAATGAGAACTATTACCTCAAAATAGGTACTCTAGCTCCAAAACCCCCAAAAAACATGAAAAACAACCCAAAAATGAAAAATGTGTATGCCAGAACAATGTTTCTTAGGGTAAATTTTCAACAATTTTTTTTAAATGGAAATAAAAACCAATTTTTTTTGCAAAATGGATGAAAAAACACCTTAAAAAAAGTGTTGATGTTGGAACCACAAAAAAAAATCGGGTTACAATTTTAACACATTTTAGTAATGGAATTAAAGATAAAATATTAGGACTTTGAAAGACTGTAAAATTCCAACATTTCTTGAACATGATGTTAAAGATAAAATATCATGTCTCAAATCCCGATAATTACAATAATTTCCACCCATGCTGTTAAAGATACAGTATCTTGACTCTAAAATCCTTGAAATTGTAAGTGTTTTCAATAATAGCATTAAAGATAAAATATCACAACTCAGAAAAAACTTAAGATTTTGACAAATTTTCAACCATGGAACTAAAAACCTTAAGTTTTGTTACATATTTCAACCATGAAATTATGGAAAAATTATATGACAAACAATTTTTAAAAATGAACAAGTAAATGAAAGATTCATTATTCCAAGAGTAATTTTTATTTTAAAGGCTATAGCTCTTTTCAAATTTTAGTCTAAGACAACTTATCTTATTGCAACAAAAATCTAAAAATCAACCATCAAAACGAAATGTCCCTTTTAATGAGGCACTAAAATTTTAACATTTTAAAACTATCTTATACCAAATGATAACAATAAATAATATCATGGCAATATCACTATATAATTTAAAAAATCAACATTAATTTCTAATTTTCTTACTTTAATAAATATCAACATTGGTAGATTGAATATCACATACATTTTATTTTTGTATGTCATTATTGCATTCACTAGAGATTCACTCAGTGAAACTCTGACAGATCACATGCATTTGTGGCATATTAAACAATACTCTTAATTTGATGACATATTGGAAAATCCCTCTAAAAAACTCATTATTTAACCCCCTACCTATATGAACTCAATACAACTTCCCAATTTAAGAAACCTCTACTTTCACTAGATATTGTAGGTATCTATTTTTCATTAACATTTCTTATACCCCTCTATATTTTCTCATTAACTTTAAGCTCCATTTTTAATATTTGTCAATAGGAAAACCCTTTACCCCTATATATGCCCCAATATATTATGCCATTTTTTCTTCAATATATATCCCCCAATATGAGCCCACATGGTATGATATTTCTCCCTAGTGAATCCCCCTTGATTGCATTGTCGATATTCCAAAGAGATGAATTCTTCATAATTAAAACATATAATCAAACAAAGATAGAAGTGACTCATAACTTTATGTAAGGTCGTATGGAAGTCAAAATATTTATTTCAAGTTACCATGCAAACATATCTAAAGATATGAATTATTCATAATTAAAATATATAATCCAACAAACATAGAAATGACTCATAACTTCATGTAAGATCATATGGAAGTCAAAATATTTATTTCAATTTACCATGCAAACATCTCCAAAGATATGAATTCTTCATAATTAAAACATATAATCCAAAAAAACATAGAAATGACTCATAACTTCATGTAAGATCATATGGAAGTCGAAATATTTATTTCAAGTTACCACGCAAACATCTCTAAAGAGAAAATTTCTTCATAATTAAAACAGATAATCCAACAAATATAGAAATGACTCTTAACTTCACGTAAGATCATATGGAAGTCAAAATATTTATTTCAAGTTACCATGCAAACATCATTTAGATAAAATGTCTTAGACATTTCTTCAAAATCATCCATAGGTTTTGGAACACCATCAGAATCTACATCTTTAGATGAATGACTGGATGCAGATGAAGATGATCCATATTCTCCTCTTTCATCAATTAAAGCCCCATATGTGTCAACATGCATGCTCACCATTTCAGGTTTCAAAAGTCTTCTAGATCTACGACTAGGTTCAACAGACTCCCACTTCAACATTGTTTCTTCTGGTAGCAACTTCTTCAAAATCTCTATGTTCTTGAAGTGAAGAGTTCCTATCTTTGTTAAATTGAAGTCATAGACAAGTATGTCAACATCCTCCAATTTTAAGAGGTCTGTGCGGCAATGATTTATATTTGTACCCTTTCTTTTTCTCTTTCTACCAATTTTTTTATCAACTACCATCTTTGGCTTGTACACACCATTGAATGGGTGGGTATTTGTGGCATACCAATGTACTTCAACAACTGTAATATCTTCATTTTCTTTAATCACCTTTATAACCTTGGCAACCCAGAATGGATAGGCAAGTGGATCTCCATCTACTAATACTGCTATCATACAACCCTCCTTAACATCCTGCACAAAACCCCTGTAAAGGTCTTCCATGGCTTCACATTGTGCAAGTGATCTTCTATAACCAATATAGATTTCTCTTTCCTCTGCTTGTTGAAAATTAATAATGCCTTGAGATTGTTTCTCTTCAACAATGTGTCTTTCCTCCTCTTCATTTGGAATATTTTTTTTGCTAAATAAATGAAGTCTTCAAAAGTGTATCTTCATTTCTTGATCTTGAAATGATATCACTATGATTATTGAAAACAAACTCCCACCAAACTGAATCAACAACATTAAAGTACTCATATGTATCTCTAATACATCTTTTTATTTCTTCCAGGCATTCAAAATAATTTATCTCTCTCTTATGTCTTTGTACATTATGGAGTTCAGTAATTGATTGTAATAATATTATCTTTGATGCAAATATTGGAGGATCTGAAATGTACTTCAAAAATGCTAAACCTGATGATGGTTCCCATTCTATAATAGTTGAATACTTCTTGCCCCATATAAGTGCTTTTCCATCAATTTTTTTGATACGAAATTGATGCTGGAAGCTAATGTCATTAAGTTGTTCAATGCATCTCTCCTCACCATGCGATACTAGAATAAACCTTTGCATGTCAATAGTTTCTTCCAACACAAGAAAAATAGGTTGTGGAATGTCTGATTTCTTAATACATTCAATTAATGATGACAAGCTCCCAACATCCTTCCTCCTCAATGTTATTGAAAAACGGCTACACATATGATCAATATGGTCATGAGTGTGCCCAACAAGAAGGAAACCAGTCTTTACCTTTTTAAAAATTCCCAATTCAACATGCATGTTTAGATATTTAAAAAGAACTTGATTTTTGTTTTCACGACTTGTGTTCTCTAATCGCAGATACAAAACTTCAGGAAGAATACCATACCAATGAGAAATCACATTATGGATTATAGTTATGGTAAGATTTGCATCATTATGAATATTTGGAGTTGTGAAGTAAACCCTTGGCAACATCTTCTCATTAAAGACCATATAACCAACCAAGTGAAATTGAATAAAATTTTCTTCCTGTAAATTTTTTGGTGTGCAGACAAAATGTGGCGTAAGTGTTTTCTTTTGGTACATACCATCAATTATCAAACCCAAATATTTATTTAGATGATCACAACACTTTTTTCGATGCTTATATAATGCTTGTCTTTCACTTGTTTGCTGATTGCAATGCTCTTGAAGTGTTTTGACAATGGAATGTGCACATAAAATAAAAGAAATCTATTAATAAATATATTTTCATAGTTGATAACTATCCAATTTAAAAAAATAATGTTATGAATGCATACCTCTTTTTTCCCCTTGACATTTATCCCTTTTTGATTTAAGAGAAGCACATATACTACAAACCCGCATCCTTGTCTTCTTATGAATACAAACATTGTTGAATTCATTCTTCCATATCCTTGTAAAATATGAATATGTAATAAAATTACCATCTCCTTCAAAACCTTCTGCATATTCTCTATATACAATGTGGATTTCTCGTCTTGAGAAATTATTTGGAATATGTATTGTGTCTTTATTTGGCATACACTCTCCATGCTTTGAAAAAAAGTATTTCATCCATGACATTGCAGTAATTGCTGATGGTCTAACCTCTTTTTTATAACGTACTTCTGAATAATATGTAAGATCTTTTTCTAATCTTTCTTGGATTCTTGACAAACAAAACTTACCAATTGAATGCAACATTTTGAAAGCCTTTCTACAGATCAATACATTCCCAATGTGATAACCATAACCTGGTAGTGTAGATTGCATGCAACCCACTAAAAATGAATTTTCCATGCTTTTATTCATTGACAATTATCTCCTCCTTTGCCCCAAAGAAAACTTCAAATCCACATGTTTCAAGCAATCCTTTCGACGACATTCCCTTGAAATCAGATCACTAATAGAACTTCTACTTATGAGATATTTTGTCTTAAACCTTGTATAACTTGAATATTTTGGATTGATATGAAATGGTCTACTCCTACTCCTAGATACAATACTTTCTTGCAACGTCTCCATCATTTCGTTATTCTTTGTAGAATCATTTTCATCATCATTAGGAGGATTATTATACTTACTATGATCATTCTAAACATAGTTAGAAAATTCATCACCGTCATTACTTGGAAAATGCTCATTACAATCCTCACTTGAAGGAAATTCTTCACTACCAACATCTACGCTTTTGAAATCATGACTCAGACGAAATTATTCACCATCTTCATCCCTTCTTTCGAAATCCTCCCTTGGAGGATTCAATTCGTCATCACCATGAGTGCCCTTGAAATACTCACTTGGAGAAAATGCATTATTCACATCCGTGCCTCTAAAATTATCATTTGCAAGAAACTCTTCATCCTCCCCTTCATAATTGGTGCTCGCATAATCCTTAGGATTATGACTAAGTGGAAAATATGACCCCCTATTCATAGTCAAATTATCATTTGTAGGAAATTCTTCATCCTCCCCTTCATCAGTGGTGGTTTCATAATCCTTGGGATTATGACTAAGTGGAAACTTTGACTTTCTATTTAATGGAAATTCTTCATCCTCCCCTTCATCAGTCGTGCTCTCATAATCCTTAGGATTAGGACTAAGTGGAAACTTTGAATCTCTATTTACTGGGAATTGTTCATCCTCGCCCTCCCCTTCCTCAACGGTGCTCTCATAATCCTTAGGATTAGGACTATGTGGAAAATTTGACTCTGGAAATTCTTCATCCCCCTTCATCAGCGGCACTCTCATAATCCTTAGGATTAGGACTATGTGGAAAATTTGACTCTAGAAATTCTTCACCCCGCCCTGCCCCCCTTCATCAGTGGTGTTCTCATAATCTCTAGGATTAGGACAATGTGGAAAATTTGACTCTGGAAATTCTTCACCCCCCCCTTCATCAGTGGTGCTCTCATAATCCTTAGGATTAGGAATAAGTGGAAAATTTGTATCTCTATTTTCTAGAAATTCTTCATCCTACCCTTTGTCAGTAGTGCTCTCTTAATCCTTAGGATTATGAATAAGTGGAAAAATTAACTCTCTATTCACATGAAATTATTTTTGCTACCCTTCATCAATGCTACTCTCATCATCCTTAGGATTAAGACCAAGTGGAAAATTTGTCTCTCTATTCATAGTGAAAGAATTCCTATTACATCATCAAAATGAATAAAGTTGTTGCATGATGAAGATGTCGATGTTACAGAAAGAAAAACTTCGTTATCAGAAGAATCCATGACCTTCAGCTAGAAGATGTCAAATGATACAAATGCACTTTTTCCCAATGACAATTTATAACTTAGAGATTGAAAATTTCCCTCTAAAGTTCTGCCCCTAAAATTTTCCCTCCAAAAATTTTGTTTTGAAATATTTCCTTCCAAAATTGTTGTCTAAAATTTACTTGAAAACATATTACTAAACTTTTGGTCTTGAAAAATTTCACCCTAGTTTCTATTCAAAATATCCACATAAATTTTTGTTTAATGTATTTCTTCGAAATTCAAATAATTTTTCTACTTAAATTATTTAACATTGACTGCGTAACTAAATTAATTTTTATAATTAATATTTTATTTTTTATCCCACAATGAATGAAAACTAATCTAAACCTATAATATTAACTATAAATTAATTTTTAAATTTTAAGTTTAATCCCACATTCGAGAAATGCTAAAGCAATCCCACAATCATCACTATAACACAACAGTCATTGTTTTTATTTGTCACATCACATCAACTCTTCTGGGTCTTGTTAAAATGTTTGAAGCAATTTTGCGGGGGAGCTGTATTGTCATCGATAGCACATTCAACGAGAGTTTTTCGCATTTGAAAGGCTATTTTTCTTTCTATTTTTCCTATTTAAAGAGGAATTTGGGAAATTTTGTTGTTTTACAAGAAAAACCACATAAAAAACTTTATTTTTTTATATTTTTATAGCGAAAAAAGGGAAACAAAACTCAAATTTTTAGGTTTTTTAGGAGAAAAATTAAGGTTTTTTTTTTTTTTTTTTTTTTTTAGGCCTTTTGAATATGAAAAAAACATGTTTATTAATATATATTATAATATATATATATATATATATAATTGGAATTTGTTGGTATTTTTTAAAATTGAAGTATAGTTTTTTTATTTTTATTTTATTTTTTTTAATTTTTAATTTTTTAGAATGTTTATAATATTTTTGTTTTTTGTTTTCGCTCGACCACTTGCCTAGGCCCTCGACCAGCAATCAACGGGTCGCAGGCGATTTCTGGGTCGGGGAGGGGGGTGGCTTACGTGAATTGGCCTGTAGCCCGTTGGCCCTAGCCAAGGGCCTGGGCGTGCGAGGGTGAGGGGAGGAGGGTGTTGCGTGAAATGTCCTGTGGCTCATTGGCCCTAGCCGGGGGGGTGAATTATTTTTTTATTCAATTAAATTTAAAAAAAAATCTAATTAAAATTTTATATTGGCCCTGGCGGGGGAGGGGGCGGGAGAATTTTTTTTTTTAATTAAATTTAAAAAAAAACAAAATTTTTAATTAAATTTCTATTATATAATTTTGTTATAGAATAAAACTTATATAATAAAATTTATGTAATAGAACTTTATATATACTTTTTTTTATATAATAATTTTAAATTTTGATATACAACATATATATATATATATATATAATTATATAATATATAATTTATTTATATATATATATTAATTTTATATATAATTTTTATATATGATATTATATTTTTTTAATATTTTATTATATAAATTTTTTTTATAATTATATATATATTTTTATAACAACTTTTAAATTTATATATAATTGAAATTATTTTTATTCTCTATATATTTTTTAAATAACAATTATATTGTTAATTTTTTTTATTTAATTTTTAAGTAATATTTGTTTTTTAATTAACACACACACACACACACACATATATATATATATATCAAGAGATGACTTCAAGGATGGTCTCTGTGAATATGTCTGGAACAAGGATAGTAATTCCATAATCTAAAGTTGTAGTTGGACGCTCTATGAATATTGATGAACATGCCCGATTTGAGAAACACTATAAAACTTGTCAAGCCACTGGCCTGTCAAGTACATTAAAGATTATTTCTAAATGAAAGAATTCACGAGAAATAAATAAAACAAATTTTACATGGCATGTTAAAGATGTTAAAATCGATGATAATATACATATCTATCTATATTGTGGCATGATTAACTTTAGTGAACCATATAAGTTGATGGAAAAAGTACGAGACATATGTTTGGTGCCAAATGTAGACATTGTTCATGTTCTTGCAAAATTACCCAAGTCACATGAAAATGTTAGATATCATCTCTCAAAGGTCAGGTATGACACATATAAAGAATCTACACCATTGTGTGAAGAAATCACAACCCCCATTTCAAATAAATTGTAAGTATGCTTATTTATATTTATGTGTTATGCATTATTGTAAGGATCATTAAATTTTTTTATAAATGATTGATCATTGACATATTATATTTTATTTGATAGGATTTTTCTGAGAGTCTTTCGACGATGTTAGATGGTATTTATTATGTAGAGCCAAATATTATGAATTTGATCAGCCATACAGAGACATAAGAAGAAAGGAGAATGAAGCAAAGAGAAACAATCCATAACACTACAATAGTACATATAGGGGATCATCAAAGAATCCATAAGGTGGTTCAATCTAGCAAATGTAAACATGTTTCTTTTGAAGATGTGGAAGCTGAAGCTCAAAAATATGTTACCATTAGTGAGAAGGAGGTTGGAACTATTGTTAAAAAGAGAAAAGAAATAAAACACCAAAAATAAAAATGGCCACGAATGTCTCTCTTCCAGTTGATGATGAGGAGATTGTTTATGTAGAAGAAGATATGTTAACCAAGAAGAAGAAATCAAAAGTTGGTCAATCTATTAAAAGCATAGGCAATAGTGAAGATCAACGTGAAAGTTTTAAAGTCACAAAGAAATCATAACACCAAGTGTTGATTTAGAGGATGGCATTATTAAAACAAAAAAAATTCCATTCGAGATCACTTGAGGAATAATAAATTAATTAGTGGTGGAAAAATATTTGAGCTTAATGTCACCCAATTCTATAGGTTAGATGAAGGACAATCTTAATATCAAATTAGAAAGGCACATCACCTACATGTCCATCATTTGGAAACATTTTTCAGGTACAATCCATATGCACATGTGGTGGATTATCTGGTTTTTCTTAATCCAAATCAAGTTCCCAACAAAGATGCATTTGATAGGACACAATGTTTTGAATACAAATATTATGTAATTGGAGGGAACCATTCAACAGAGGCCAAAAGACAATTGATCGAGGAATATCCCAATAACTCTCTTTTTGAAACAGTGAAATGCATCATTTATTGGCCAGGGATCATAATGCAAATAATGAGTATAGAATGTCTATGACTTTCATCCAAAGGATCATATTTATTCATAATGAATTTGTAGAAAAATGTGGTGGGGATAAGACAAAATTCAGTTTAAGCTTTCAGAAGGAATGTTGTATGGAAACATGTTATCAAATTGAGGATAAAATCAATTCAAAATGTGGCAAAATAAATTCAGAATTATTGAGAGGCATGGATAACATTTTCCAGTTGGTATTTAAAATAGAGGATATATGGGAATTGATTGATGAAATTTTCATCATGTGGGAGATTATTGCCATAAAAAATCAAAAGGCTAAAAAGTATAAACCCTTAATATGTACCAACAGTAAGACAAGCCCTAAAATGAAGCAACTTCTAGGTGATATGAATATCACACCTTGGAGAACATTGAAAGGAGTGAAGGATGACAAACTAGTCAAATCAATATTATGTCGTGTGAAGTCAGGTGAATTGTCATTGGATGAAATGTGCTCAGAATTTCAAAAGTAAGTTTGTTGAATTATTTTTACTTTTTTCTTGGATTATAATTTTATTTTAAATATAACATATTGTTGTTGGTAGTATTTGTTATACATATCACTATATTAACAATATTTACTTGATTTATTTAGTCAAAAGATTTATATGAAAATACAAGAACATATGGTTAGAATGTTGAAAGAAGAGAGTTGGAATGGTCTTGTACACAACTACCCAGAATCAAGTTCTATAACAACACTTAAATATTTTTATCTTGCATTCAAAAATGTATGTTGATTTTTACATTCATTTTTTTCCCCTTGGAAAAATCGTAATTTCCATTAATATAAGAAAATTACATGTTGTAGATGCAAGTGCATATGCATAAGGTGTGGCTATGTGCTAGTTCAAAATATATTTAGATCCCAAAAATGATCTCCAAAATAATATCTCCATGCAGGGAGACAATCTTTTAATAGTAATGCATAGTTATGTCAAAATTTAAACATATTCTACGCAGAGAGTATTGCTAGAAACATGAGTTGTTATGTATAGACATAATTCAAAATAGATAAATTAAAAGAGACTTGATTTTCATAAGTTCAGAATCCTACTGAGCCTGGTCTGCATGGTCCATATACGACCGATAGTAGTACTGGAAGTGTTCCACTCCCTGTTGTTCCTGTATCAACCAAACATTGCGTGGCCTAATCGCTGCTGTTTTGGAAATTTGGTTAGTGATGGTGTTTCGTTCCCTGTAGATGTGATGACAAACAAAACTGTCAAAATGAGATATGCATCTACGAATTTCTGCCAATAAATGTCCCAAGGTGTATGTGTGGCAGGTTGAGTTTTTGTTTATCCAATCACAAACAATCTTGGAGTCACCAAAGATTTGCAAATTGTGGCAATCTTTCTCTATAACAAATTTGATTAGGTGGTGTGCTGTAGAGAGTTCAACAAAGTTATTAGTGCATTCCCAAGTCCCATTTGAATATGATAATAGTGGCTCACTGTAATGTTTTTTTTGCATTCATTTTATTCATATGTAATTTTTATTTTATTTTATTACTTATACTTATATTTGTTTATTTCATTAAAGATGTTGAAGAAGGATGTGAGTGGAGTATGAAATAATTTTAGAAGCTTTATTGAAAAAAATGAGTTGGAAAGGCTGAGAAAACAACGTGTTCAACCTCACAATTTTTTCTTTTTTTATACTCTTTTTTGCTCTATCTATTTCATTTTGACCTTTATAATCACACGTTGGGCATGAAGTTACAAATATTATGACATAGAAGGTATATAATTGTCTTTTATTTCATAAATTGATAATGTTATTTATTATTTAGTTTAATATTTACTTCAGCTACTGAATTCCAATGATTCTGCATCCAATACACAATTTTGTAATGAAGTCTGTAGTTTGACAGGTTCCAAGGTGCCAGCGAGGAAGTGAAATATATGGATAGGTGGAAATTGATGTATTCAACGATTTCCTCCTATTCTCATGAACTAGATTGATGGAAACAACTCTTAGAAATATGGTCAAAGGCAAAGTCAACCTCCATAATCGGCATCTGGCGAGTGAGAATGAGATCCATGGCTCATAATTTGCTTTGATAATAGAAAATCATGAGAGAATTATGAAATATTTTCTTTTCAATTTAAATTTGGTTTCTGTTGATAGGGATTAGGCATATAGCTCCAAACAATTTATTTCTATGAGTTCTATAAATATACCTCAATAGAAATGAACAGGTTGTTAAGTAAGGATGCAACAATCAAATTTTTTATTTTTATTTTTTCGCTGAAGTAAACGCCGATCCTTCTATTTCATTAAATCAAAAGAAAAATTACATATTGTACAAAAAACCCGATCCTTTACAAGAAGTCGGGAAAAGGAAATCCTACCAAAGATCAAGACCCCCCAAGCTACTATAGTGATCACCAAACTAATGAGAAATAAACAGGGAAAGTCTACAAAAGTCCCCACTCAAACTTCCGGATCAAACATACTTCCCAGAGCCACCCTACCCCCATAGACACCTCCAACCACGCAAATTCCACACACCACGAAAGAGGGAGAAAACGCGCTAAACCAGATGAAAGGACAGAGCCCACTTGGCCCCACGAAAACAACACGCTCTTTCCCAACTGTTGATCCTGGCTGCTGGATCCAACGACCAGAAATTATATTGCACGACCTAACCCGATAGAGAGATAATATGCGATTGAAGGCTGTTTTAAAGTCAACCCACCTGCCACATGTTACAATCTCTTTGGAATCGCTCCCGAAGCTATAAAACCATAAATAGCTTATGAAACGTGCAATCACCATAAAACTAGCCATGCCATGGTTACTAAGCCCGAAAGCAGGAATGGGAAGAATTCCGGATTCCTGAAAAACGGACCATGCATTTTGTTTATTCCTTCTACAGAACTGGACTCCAAAATTGTACTTATTTGGGAAACAACCATGCAATTGGTCTGCCAAAGAACTGGGTACCTCGTTCAATAGACTCTAGGAAAAAATGAGACCAACACTTGCTTGCCTTTCAACCAAGTACATACTGAAAGGAAAAACAAAGCTAACCAAAGAAATCAATTCATGCTAGTGAACTTGGCCTGATGTCTAAACACTTATTTGTCTTTTGCGGCTTGTTCTTCGCAAAGAACCTTTAACTGTTTTGAGGTATCTCCTGCCACTTTTTCGCCATTCCGTCGTTAGCGTTATTCACCCCTTGATTAGCCAGAAGGTTCACTAGTTTGTTGGCAGAGCGATGAACATGGTTGAAACTCACTGTGCGAAGCTTCTAGAGGTGAACGTGGATTCTTTGGTAGACCTGAATAAGTTTTCAGTGAGTGGAGAATTTCTCTGGCTGAGTACCGCAATTGATTCTTTTCATAGAGTTAATGGTAATCTCTGAGTCCGCTTCAACAATGAAATTTTAGCCATGATACTGGATCAGTAAGTCAAGACATTGTTCCATAGCCATTAATTCTGCCATATTATTTGTGGCTTTCCCCAAATGGCAGTGAAAGATGAAGATAATACTGCCCTTATCATCTTTTAATACTCCTCCAAAACTAGCTGTTCTCGGGTTGCCTTTTGAAGCCCCTGTCGATGTTGTATTTCAGATAGCCTTTTAGTGGTGGTTGCCAGAAATCCTTCTCTGTATCCATAGTTATGTTTTTTATGATCAGTATTTGTGGAATTATACCTTTCATTCCCAGTTGACTGAGAATTTTGAGCTTAGTCTTAGAGGGGGAATTTTTAGGGAGATTGCAAACTGTGATATTGACTGTTTCCCTGAGCTGTTTTAGTATCAAATCTAAGAGTATTAGAGGAATAACCTTTTCATTCTTAAAAATACTTTTATTTCTTTCTTTCAAAAATTCCAGATAATGAAGCTTGGCGTGAAGGCCTAGGCCAAATTAAGGAACTCATTCTCCGATTAGTTACCTCTCCACTTGTTTAGGGTATTTGTGATACTACTTCTGTCCCTATCTGTCTTATGGAAAATGGTAGAGAAAGTATCCCACAACCAGGTGGTGTAAGAGCAACTGTTTAGAATGTTCTCCACGGTCTCCTCCTATTTTTCACAGAGCTGGCATTTGGAAGGCCCCATAACCCCTCTTTTCCTAATGTTGTCCCAAGTTAAAATTTTCTTATGATGAACCAACCACATGAAAAGTTTGATCTTCATCCAACCTTGATGTTTCCAGAGGTGCTTCTAGGTATTTTATGGAACCTTGCAATCGAGCTCAAGTAGAATACCTTTAGCTTCCTTGAGGTTAAAGGTGCCTTTATTGTTATTGCTCCATCTCAATTGAACCTGCCCCTCTGTTACTAAAATCATTCTTTGTTTAAGCAAGCTCCCAAGAGCCTCTGCTTTATTGTTAATGAGGCTATCCTCTCTGCAATCAATTTTCCTCCTGCTTCTCCACTTTTCAGAGTTCTAAGCTGGATCCTAGAAGTCCTTAACTTTGTTTAACCCCTGGGAATCCGTTTCCCGCTTGAGGCTTCAAAAATCCTCTGTTAAACAGAGTTGATTCTTGTTTCCATTTGTCCTCCCAAAAGAGTGCAAGATCTGCTACTCTGATTTCCCAAAAACTATTTTTTTGAACGAGGCTTCTATTTTCCCAGGCTCTGTTCCAAATGTGAGATTATTTTAAGTTTCCAGACATCCTTATGAGGTCATTAATGTGCCAAGAGCTGGCATATTTGTCTTTCCAGATTCTTGCCCACTAGGCTGTAGGCTCTTGAACCCATCGCTAGCAAAGCTTGGCTCCAAGCACTTTACTGAGAATCTCCTGATCATCCAAGCCTAGACCCCCATGACTCTTGGGTTTACATATTTTTTCCCAAGAAACCAGGGCCCACTTCTTCTTTGTTTCTTCCTTGCCCCAGAGGAAATCTCTTTGTATATATTCCTAAATAGCTCTAAAACCCGTTTGGGAGTTGGGAGGGCTGATAACATAAAAACTGGGATGGATTGAAAAATCGCCTTTGTTAGAACTAACCTGCCTACCAAGTTCAAGACTTTGAAGGTCCAATTTTTTATTCTATCCTACATCTTATTAAGCACATGTTCCCAGGTACTCTTGTGCATAGGTTTGGCTGTGAGAGGGACTCCCAAGTACTTTGTGGGGATGGAATCCCTTTGGAAGCCAAGAATTCTTGAGATATTTCTCTTAATAGCAATATTAGTGTTAAAGAAGAATATTTTTGATTTAGAGAGATTGACTTCCATACCTATAGCCATAGCAAATTCCTTCAAGATTTGATTATAGGCTGAAGCTTCTTTGACAGTGGGGATTCCTTGCAGCATAGTGTCATCAACGAATTGTTGGTGAGTCAAAGCTTGACCATTCTCAGCTAACTGAAGACCTTTGATTTTGCTTGAATCCTTGGCATGCTTAATGGATCTACCAAGTCCTTCCATCGTGAGAATAAAAAGAAAGGGAGACAGCATGTCTCCTTGCCTGAGGCCTCTAGAAGGAATGACAATCTCTGACGGAGAGCCATTCACCAAAATAGAAAAGTTGGAAGAAGTCACCAGAGCCAAGACCCATCTAACCCAGTTGTGATTGAAACCAAAAGTAGTGAGAACCTTCTTGATGTAAATCCAATTCACCTTGTCATATGCTTTGGCAATATGCAATTGCATGATCATCCCCGCCTGATTTTTACTAGTTAGTGAGTGGACCACCTCATGGGCTTGAATAATGTTATTTAAAATTTGTCATCCCTCCACATAACCTGCCTATTCCTCTGACACTAAGTAAGGAAGGAGAGGTCTTATTCTCTTAACAAACCTTGGATATTATCTTGTAAACTACATTGCATAGAGCTATGGGTTTGTACTTATCTGCAGTTTGAGGTGAATCCTATTTGGGGATCAAGGGGATGAAGGAGGTGTTGAGGGCTTTAAGGATGGATTTGCTACACCTAGAATTCTCCATCACATTTAAAATGTCATGTTTGACAATATGCCAACAAGCTTTAAAAAAATCCACATTAAAGCCATCCGGGCTTGGTGCTTTGCAATTCTGCATGTCTTCAAGCACCTAGCTTACTTCCTCTTCAGTAACGAGTTTATTAAGATTAAGATTGTCCTCTATAGACACCAACTTAGGGATATGCCTTATAATTTCCTTGATGGAATGTTCCCTGTTTGGATTGTTTTCCTGAGTGATGTTTTGGAAATGCCTAACAAACACAACTTCAATATTCTTATGAGTGTTTTGTAGCTCCCCACTCTCGTTCTTTATCGAAGAGATTCTGTTGTGTGCTCTATTAGCTATGGTAGATATGTGGAAAAATCTTGTATTCCTCTCTTCTTCCTTGAGCCATTAAACTCTAGAATTTTGCCTCCAAAATATTTCCTTTTGTTTGCATAAATTTTCCCATTCTTGATGATGTTTGTGAGCTTGATCACTTTTGACTTTGTCAAAGCCATCTTGAATCAATACCTGGTTGAGTTCCTGAATTTTGATTTCCAAAGATTTTTTGTCCTCAAAGATGTTTCCAAAATCCTTCCTGTTCCATTCTTTGAGCTTGAACTTGACATATTTTAGTCTTTTATGAAGGAGGTACATTTGTGATCCTTGTAATTGCAAGTCTTGAGACCACCGTTTTTTAATATTAGTAATGAAATTCTAGTGGGAGAGCCAAATATTCTTGAATCTGAAGGGCCTATTTTAGGGAGAAACCATACCCTTGATCTCCAGTTGAATCAGCTAGTGATCTGACCCTCCAAAGGGAAGGATTTTTGCTGTGATTTCTTTGTTTGTAATCATCAACTCCTCTGAAATCATGAACCTATCTAATTTAGAGGCTACCTGTGCCTCACCTCCTCTTTTGTTGTTCTAGGTCAAAAAGCCATTGCTCAATTCTTAATCAACCAATTTCATATCCTTTGTAAATGATTAAAATGCTAAAGAGTCTTTAGCTAGCACTTTGGTTCCTCCTTTCTTTTCTGAAAGAGACTTGATCATATTGAAAACACCTCCCAAGATCCAAGGAATCCCATCCTTGTCTATTCCTAAGCTCTAATAAGGAGCCTATCAATTTGAGTTTGTCATCTATTTTTTGAGGGCCATAAACATTTGTAACCAGGAAGGTTTCCGAAACTCCCACTGGTTGCATGACCACTGATAAGTAATTTCTGGATGCTTCTGCATCTATTATGCTGATTTTCTAGGGATTCCAAAGAGTTAGAATACCCCCCGCTATGCTTTCAGCTTTAACTTCTAAAATATCAAATCTGTTGAGCCATTTGTTGTGAATTTGTTTAATTTTCTAAATGGAACATTTGGTTTCCTGGATGAAGATTATATCCGGCATTGCTTGATTCATTCTATAACTTAGCATTCTTTGTTTTATTTTACTACCTAGACCTCTAATATTCTAGGATGTGAACTTCATAATTCAAGATTTGTAAAGGAGTAACTGGTTAGGTCTTTCATCCTACCTGAGTCTATCATTAACTTTCCACTCTCCATCAAGAGTTCCTTCTAGTTTTTTCTGCCCCTTTTCTTTCCTACATTTCTGGTAGCTAATCTTGGAGTTGATTTAATTGTTTTCACTCCTCTGTACTCCTTCTTATCAATGGTTTTTCCTTTGTCTAACCCATTTTTCTGAGTTTTCCATAAAAACAACTGTTGAATTCTATTGCAATCTTCTTGCGGAAGTGAATCTAACCCTCCTGTGGTTCCCTGCATCAAGAACCCTTCTAGATCTAAGTGTTCCTTTTCTAGAATTTCTTGAAGTTCATGGTCCTCCAGATCTGTTTCACTCTGGGTCATTTCCTAATCCATCTCTAGGTTTGTTTCGCTCATCATAATTTCTTTATTATTACCAATCTCTTGTGTTGGGTTGCAGTTTTCTTCCTTTTCCTTTTCATTAGGGCCGTCCTCCATAGTTTGATCTTCATTTGCCACTTCTTCATTCTCTTCCAGTGCTTGATACCTATTTTGATTATCATTTTTCCCCTCATTACGAAGATGCTTTGGTCCTTTTATTCCTCCTTTTCCTCTATTTACCACTTTCTGAAAGCTCTATGTGTCCTTCATTGCATTTTGTTTGCTACTATTATCTACTCTGCTAAGAGGGCAATCTCTGAACAAGTGTCCATGTTCATGGCATTTACGACATTTGAACGATATATGCTCATAGTCCACTGTTTGCACCCAATCCTCATCAAAAATTTCCAGGATGACTTCATCCGAAAGGGCTCCTGATAAATCCATTTCTACACAGATTCTTGCATAGGAAGTGTATTTACCCCTTCTAGTGGCTTTCGAAGCTTTGGCAAAACAACCTAGCTTGTTGCCTATGGCAGCAAGTGATTCAGTTTGCCAGTAATCAAAAGGTAGGGAATAGAGCCTTACCCATACAGGTACCGAAGTGAAAGTCTCTTGCTTTGGCACAAAGTTCATCATCCAAGGCCGCATATAGAGGCCATTTGCTACATAAAAGTAGGGTCCTCCTTCAAATATTTTGTCTTTGTCTTCGATACTTGTGAATACCAGGGTGAAGAATCCCTTTGACCCCAGATGCAGATCGATGTTGCCTTTGGGTTTCCAGTGGTACTTGATCCACATCTTTAAAGCCTTTTTTGTGGGCCATAGTCCCATGAATTTCCAAATAATAGCGTAAGTCCCCATGTGTTCCTTGTGTGCCTGCAGTGCGGTATCGTTTAGCACTACTCTAGGAGTAGTCTCCATTTTGGGTATGCATGGTCCCTTTTGTTTATTATCCCTTGTTCTCTGGATTTTGTCTTCTTCCTCCTAGTCTATAGTGCTAACATTTTTCTTGGGCCCGACCCCATCTATCTCCTTCTCATTATTAGTTTTTTCCTCTTCCCCAGAACCTCTAACATTACCCAGTGAGGATTTGGCTCTACTGGCTACCACCTCCTTGTAGGAGGAAGTGGAGCTCCCTCCTCTGCATCCCTCCATTAGGAGCAAACACTAAAACTCTTAGAAACCTTGGCTGCGCGTTTTCTCACACTCGCAACACTTCAAGGATGCAACAATGAAATTTAAACTTTGTTTTTAATACTCTATTTATAAAGAATTGCTTCATTTCCTTAATGTGTGGTTAAAGTGCTTGATCAATAACTTAATGACTTCCTACCTCTCATGAAGGCCCCCCTCAAGACAGTACGGATTCTTGTTTTTTTTTTAACAGTTAGCCATGAGTCTTATATTCTCGTAGATTTCTGTTTATTCAATCGAGTATTCATGTTTTGAATTTTCTTTCAGAGTTAAGTTGAAATCATTATGCTAATCATTCTTACAATTCAGACTTTGAATGCACATGGATAAATCTTAGTAGCAGAGATCTAGTTTCACAAAGAGTTTCATCTTTGAATTAGTTGTTGAATTCAAGCATGTGTGATCTTTAATTCATGTAAGTGTGAGTGTGTTTTAAGCAGAAGTTTGTTTCATTTCATTTTTCATGCAAGTGTGATTTTTATTCACGCAGATGTGTGATTTTTGAAGTAAGAACGTTTTCATTTATGCAACAGAATGTGAATTTAATTTAAGCAAAGTATGAATTGATATTCATTTATCTAAAGCATGAGATTGATTTCTATTTTAAAGTAAAGTGTGGAATTTTATAAGTAGAAGTAGTTTTGTTTGAAGGTAGAGAGTGTGATTATCATTATAGAGATAATCTTATTTTCTAGGAATAACTAATTTTCTCATGTGCATTTCAATAACTTAATTTAATTTAGAATTTATATTTCGATAACTCAATTTAATTTATAATTTGTGTGAATAACCAGAGACTTCTAGCACATATAATTCACTTACACTTCATCAGTTTACTAGCCCTGGTTGATAATTTATGTAAGTAATTTAAGATCAATTAAATCACCAAACATTTTGGCGTCATTGCTGGGGAAGTGTATATAAGAGTCTTTTATTAAAAAAACAAAAATTATATGCATAGGGAAAGAGATTCTAGAGGTAGATTTGTAGGTAGAGGTAAAATCTTAATTCCAACATCATCCCTCACCCCATCATGACCTCGTAGTGCCACACCACCCATTCAAACTCTTATTCCATCATTTGCAGGCAAACATAAACTTCTTGAGGTACTCAGATCCAAAATCTGACCTAGAGATTCACCAACCTCATCAACTGTAGCTATAAGAGAAGAAGAAGTTCCTACATCCCCAACAAAAGGAGTAGTTTTCCTATCTTCAGCTAGAGAGAAACTTCTAGGACAAGAACTACAAATCCCTAGTGAAGAAGAGGAAGAAGAAATTTATTTAACTTACCATTGATAGAAGAACCAAAAGAACTAGATGAGAAATTAGAAAACCCAATTTTGGATCGCTATATTAGTTATGAAGAGTCTACAATGGTTGGAGAAGGGGAAGGAGAGGTACATAATATCAATGGTGAACAACCTAGGATTGGAGGAGGAAGAGGAGGAAATAGGGGAGGAGGAAGAGGTGGAAGAGGTGGAGAAAGAGGGAGAGGAGGAGGTAGAGGAGATCTAGAACCTTTTGGATTTCCTATCCTCGATGAAGATACAAAAACTACAATGAAAAACATCTCACCCTCCATCCTTCCAAATTTTCATGGATTAAGAAGTGAGGATCCTCAAACATTTCTCTTTGAGTTTGAAGTCTTGTGTAGATCTTATGATTACTTGTTTGACATGTAAAAGTTGAAATTATTTCAAGCAACTCTTAAGGATGAAACATTAAAATGGTTCGTGGGCTTATGAGTAAATTCTATAAGAACATGGGAAGAAATGAAAACTACATTCTTAGAGAAATATAAGAACTATTGTATGCCCCATAATGTTAAGGATGAAGTATTTAAAATGATGCAAAAAGAAGATGAAAATCTTGAAAATTTCATTTAGATATTTGCTTATAATGTTAAAAGGGCTAAAATGCATGAATTAGATGAAGAAACTTTGAAAACTCTCTTATTAAAATCCATCGGAGATGAGTGGATTGATCTTCTCAATTTGATGGGAAAGGGATATATTTCTCAATTATCATTTGGAGGAATTTGAGAGTTATGCATACACATTTTAGGAGGTAAGGCAAGACGTGGGAAAAATCTAATAGATCCTCTCATGGCTAAGATTAATAAGTCTGCAATTGGGATAATAAGTAGGGTTGAATTAGGCAATTTGCTTGACAATTTTAAAACAGACATTTTGGGGAGTCTGAGTGAACAAATAGATACCCTTAAAGTTAAAAATAAGCAAAATGCTGAAAATGTTGCATTATCAATATTTTGTCCCAAATGTAGGAAAAACCATGCTCTGAGAGAATGCCCTCTTGACTTAAAAAGTGTAGAAGCTTGTGTTATATGTGCAGAAAATCATGATACAAAGGAATGTCCTTCAATACCAGGTCTTAAAGCTGTTTATCAAGAAGAAGTAATACCAAATCAAGTAGACCCCCTTTGTTTTATTGCTAAGAGACTATGGAAAAATTCACAACCAAATATGACTCAGGGTTTTAACACTCAAGGATTTGCACAACCATCACAAAACAATGGATTGCACCGATGCCTTGGAAAGCTTGGCCTCAACCTTGGGCACAAGGTCTGCAAAATCCTTATGGAAAATATCTTCAGTATCCTCAATATCAACAACCTTACCTTGTTTTTCTACCACAATATTTTTCTCAACATGTTCAACCAACTCAACTTCAGAATCCAAATCCAGAACTTTCATTACCATTTCCTCAAATACCAAATCAATTTATTGCTCAACCACTTCCAAATCCAGATAATAATAAAATTCACAACCTGTTTACAATATGGAAGGACAAAATTTCCAAATCTACATGATAACTCCATTAGATCTAAACAATGCCCAACTTATATCTGGTAGAGTATTGGAAAAGAAGTCCCCATCAGTTGTTATTCAGGAATTTGAAAAGGAGAATCTCTCCAAAAAAGAGAAATATATTAATCAAGAAGAAAAATCTTAAAAACAAATTACCCATGTACATTATGATGATATTCCAATAAACTCAACTCCCATCATAGAATAACCTTCAGTATTTGTCCAAACACCACGTTTTCCCGAGAGATTTAAAATTGATAAAGGGTTAGAAAATATATTTTGTTGAATGATTATGATATGATAGATGAACTGAAGAATGTTTGTATAAAAATTCCTTTGTTACAAGCTACCAAAGAAATGATAATATTTTCAAAGACAATTAGGGAGTTAAGTATTAAAAGACCAGGAAGAAAACGAAAAGAAGTCAAAAGAATTCTATTGGTTGGAAATATTGCAAATATCATGATGGGAAGAACAAGAATTCATAAATATCTTGATTCAGGAAGTCCCACTATGAAAACACATATCAATGGTATCTAAATTCCAAACAAATTGATTTATTTAGGAGCAACAATAAACATCATGAGTAAAGAAATTATGAATCAATTGAAACTTCCTAATCTTAAATATACACCTACATTGTTGCAATTAACAAACAAATATGTTATTAAACCTGGTAGTGTATTAGAAGATATATTTGTATCCTTAGATTTTTGGGATTATCCTGTTGAATTTATGATTCTAACACCAAAGAGTAATTTAGGAGGATGTCCATTGATTCTATGAAGACCATGATTAGCTATAGTTGATGCTTTTATAAGTTGTAGATCTGGTGATATGTTTGTTTATGATGAATGTTCAACAAAGAAATTTACATTATATCCTCCTGCAAAAACAACAATAGAGGTAGAAAATGAAGAATGGATAGATGATGATATTGATATACGAACAATCTTTGTCACTTCAAAAATAGATGAAGAAGATTAAATTTTGAATCTAATGGAGAATAATGAGTCTTCCTCATATTGTGAATCTAATCAAAGTTTTCAAGAACAATGTAATATTGAATATTTATCATCTCGTCAATTATCTTTACATTATATGGAAAAATTTGGCAAATTCCTCAATAGAAATCTTTCCAGAAAAAACCTTGATTATCAATAATAATCTGGAAGAATTTAAAAAGAAATATTTAATAAAAATGTTACAAGAATATTCCTCTACTTATGCATGGGAATACACTGACATGAAAGAAATTGATCCCAATACTTGTATATATCATATTTACATTGAAGAAAATGCCAAATTAGTTCAACAACCTTAGAGGAGAACAAATCCAAATTTAAGGGAAATTATTAAAGAGGAACTACAAAGATTGTTGAATGTGAGCTTCATTTATCCAATATCAGATAGCCAGTGGATTTCACCATTAGTAATTGATCCTAAAACGAATGGAAAATTGAGAGTATGCATTGACTATAGGGAATTGAATAAAGCCACTTTCATTTTCATTTTCCACTTCCTTTCATAGATCAAGTTTTAGACACATTGGAAGGAAATAAATATTTCTCTTTTTTAGATGGTTTTAGTAGATATAACCAGATCCAAATAGCTCTAGAAGATCAAGATAAAACCACTATTACCTGTCCATGGGGAACCTATGCCTACCAAGTACTTCCTTTTGGGTTATGTAATGCACCTGCAACATTCCAGAGGGAAATTTTAGGTATTTTCTCTGATCTAATTCATGATTGTGTGGAAGTTTATATAAATGATTTTACTATCTATGGAAATTCCTTTGAATAAGCTCTTAAAATTTTGGAAAAATTTCTCATTAGATGTAGGGAAGCAAATCTCTCATTAAGTCATGAAAAATGTTTTATGATGTTTACTAAGGGAATTTTTTTAGAACACCATATTTCAGGGAATGGAATTAGAGTGGAT
>APFE030186097.1:25846-37820 GCA_000404065.3 Pinus taeda
AAAATAATAAAATGGTATAAACATGAAAGCCAACAATGTTGGCATGTTTATACAGAAAATTTAGGATGAAAACCAAGTACTCTTGGCATCCTAGATTTTATTTTTAAACCCTGTTCTAATCCCATTTTCTTTGTAACCCTCTTTTTCATTTTAAAATAAGTAGCTACTGAATTGTTGATAATATGCAGCTTTAACAAAATTGTGTAGCTAATACTAACAGGGATCAACTCGGACAATTGAAGATATTGGCATAAGAAAATGATCAAGCTTGCAATTGAAGGCATCCAAGGACAATCTACAAAGGTCAATCAAAACATTAGAATTATAAATCCAAAGGTATGCAAATATTATATTAAATAATATAGGTAATAAACATTAGATTATGAAATAAAATAAAAGTTTCTACTTCCATTTGAAGTAATCATTACTATTCAAATTCGGATTTAATTATAAATACTACGTCCTATCAACGAAGTTGGCCATAAGCCCATTCATCATTCATCATTGCGCAGATACTCCACTCCATAAATCTTGATAATTCCACCTTCATTTCATACTCGGTTTTCCCGAAAGCCTTTTTCACTCATTTCCATTGACAATTTCCTTCTCATCCATACTCAGTATTCCAAAGCCATTTTCACTCCATAACCTTGTCAAAAGAAGAAATTGCAGTTTGAGACTTTGCCAACATGGGGGTTATTATGAGCATAGAGCCGGATGGGAAGAAATTCATGGAGGGATATCCACAAGTCAGACAGATGTTATAGGAAGCACAATGGTTGGAATTTGTAGAAAAATTTAATGGCTATGACAAAGAAGTGACAAAGTCCTTTGCTCGCGCATTTGATGGAGTTAAGGCAGAAAATTGAGAGATGAAAATAGTAGTGACATAATCTTTCATGGAAGAAGTAACTGGGCTACATAGGGTTGGTGAAAGATGGTTCAAAAACAGAGGAATTGAAGGAGATGAATGGAGGACATTTATAAAAAACCTAGGTATGGACACTTTAGTCTTTAAGAAAGACATCCCAAGTACAACTCTTAAAACCAAATAGAGAAATTTATTATTGGTCATTCAAAAAATTATTATTTGTGAAGGTAGATTCAACAATATGTTTTTCTATCATATACGCTTGATGATGCATTTCCTTGAGGGAAATTAAATTAATTTTCCTTATTTCTTACTCAATAGTTTGAAGAAAATGACTGTTAATACTCATACAAAAATACAATCTATTAAAAATACTATGAATCATCATGTTCTGATAAAAATATTGATTGAAGCCACCCTAAAAATATAGGAGATGATTTGGAAAGTTTCTTAGTTAGAAACCACTTTACAGAGGTAGAACAGGAGAAACCCGCTAGCAAAATAAAGAGAAGTAGAAGAAAGTTATCTCTAAATCCTAAAGATGACCTACCTCTACAACAAGATCAACCCTCAAAAGATGAAATTCCCCTTGCCGATGTCGTAGAAAACCTTAAAAATAAGAATGATAGAAGAAGAGAAACCCGTGATAATGAAGAAAGCATATATAGAAGAAAAACAAAGGAAATAGAGCAAGCAAAGATAGAACAAAGGGAAGTTCAAAAAAAATTCCTCGCACTAAAACCTCATCCACTATTAGGAGGAGTGCAAGACTCAAAAAAACAATGAAGGAATCATCTCAACAATCCATAGAATTTGTCAATCTAGAGGAGGAAGAAGGGCTAAATGCTTCATCACCAATTATTTCGCCTACAGTTTCATCACCAATTCTATCACCAACTTCATCACTAATTGCTAATACGGTAAGAAGAACACTTGAAATTGACCCAGTCCAACAAGAGATATATGACTATATAGAACCTTTGGAGAAAATAGCTACAGAAAAGGCCACTACATCGTCTTCAAATCAAGAAAAAAAAAATCATTTTGATAGTCCACAAGAACCTCCAATTATAAATACTCTTAAATAAGAAATTTTTGAATTGGAGACACTAAACATGCACTTAAAATAGGAACATGAAACATTGAAAGTGCAAAATGAAATACAGAGGAACAAGAATGACAACATTATCTTACATGTTTCTCTATGGTATGATAAGAATAAGAAGCTAAAAGAAAAGAAAAAATACCTTAAGAGAAAAGTCATAAGTCTGAAGTATAAGATTATGATGAAGAAACCAAGAATAATAATCACTAAGAAGAAGGAAAAAAAGACAAATCTAGATGTTTTAGTTCAAGTATCTGAAGGAGTTCAATAAAAAGAAGGGTTCATCAATTTTGAAATTTTGCATGAGGACATGCAATGACCTCAGTGTGGGGGAATGTTGAGACTCACAATTGCTTCTTTTTTACATTCTTTTTCACTCTATCTATTTCATTTTGACCTTAATAATCACACATTGGGCATCAAGTTACAAAGATTATGACATGGCAGGTATACAATTGTCTTGTATTTCATAAATTGATAATTTTCTTTATTATTTAGTTTAATGTTTACTTGATCTACCGAATTGCAATGATTTTACAGCGAATACATGATTATACATGATTCTGAAGCCAAGTTCATGATTTGACAGGTTCCAAAGTTCTAGCTGGGAAGCGAAATATATGGATATGTGGAAATTGATGCACTCAATGATTTCCTCCTATTCTCATGATGAGATTGATGGAAATAGGTCCTAGCAATGTGGTCAAAGGCAATGTCAACTTCTGTAATCGGCAACAGGAGAGCGAGAAGGAGATCCATGCCTCATGATTTGATTTGATAATAGAAAATCATGAGTGAATTATGAAATATTATATTCTCAAGTTAAATTTGGTTTCTTTTGATAGGGATTAGATGTATAGCTTTAAGAATTTTATTACTGTGAGCTCTATAAATATTCCTCTCGGCATAAATGAATAGGTTTTTAATTAAGGGCGCAATAGTGAGATTAAAAATTCCGTTTTTAATACTCTATTTATAAAAGAATCGCTTCATTTCCACAATGTGTGTTTAAAGTGCTTGATCAATTACTTAATGACTACTTGCTTCTTGTGGAGGCCCCCTTCAAGATAGTGAGGATTCTTTCTTTGTTTTTAACAGTTAGCCATTAGCCTTATATTCTCATATATTTCTGTTTATTCAATCGAGTATTCATGTTTTCAATTTTCTTTTAGAGTTAAGTTGAAATCATTATACTAATCATTCTTACTGTTCAGACTTTGAATGCACATGGATAAAGCTTAACATCAGAGATCTAGTTTCACACAGAGTTTCATCTTAGACAGTAGATTAATTTGTAGAATTAGTTGTTAAATTCAAGCATGTGTGATATTTAATTCAATTAAGTGTGAGTGTGTTTTAAGCATAAGTTTGTTTCATTTCATTTTTCATGCGGTTGTGATTTCCATTCATGCAAATGTGTGGTTTTCTTTAGACATGAGATTTCTTAAATAAGAACAATTTTTATTTATGCAACAGAGTGTGAATTTAATTTAAGCAAATTATGGATTGATTTTCATTTATGTAAAGTTTGAGATTGATTTCTATTTTAAAGTAAAGTGTGGAATTTTATAAGTAGAAGTAGTTTTGTTTGAAATTAAAGAGTGTGATTATCATTGTAGAGATAATCTTATTTTTTAGGAATAACTAATTTTCTCATGTGCATTTCAATAACCTAATTATATTTAGAATTTATATTTCAATTACTCAATTTAATTTAGAATTTATGTGAATAACTAAATACTTCTAGGACATAAAGTGCACTTATACTTCATCAGTTTACTAACCTTGGTTGATTATTTATGTAAGTTATTTAAGATCAATTAAATCACTAAACACATCATCTTAAGAATGTTGAACTTGATCCTACTCTTACTCATTTCATCTGGAATGGGATAGACACTATTCAATATAAAATAATACAAGGTGATTGTGGAGACATTGCAAAACTTAGACCTAAAAGGGAATATATAATAGTTATTGCAGCCATTCCTCATGGATTCAATTTCCCAGACGTTGGATATGATAGTGAGCCTTATACTTATCAAGATTTTAATAAAGTGGTTACAGGCTTTCAAGACGTCACAACATCACCACTTTAGAGATTTGTGACATTTCATTAAGATATCCAATTTGCAATGTTATTAACAAGCTTCAAGGGAAAAGTAAACTCAAGGATGCGGCTTACATGGTAAGATATTGAAATTGTATGTTTGATTAATTTTATTTCTATTATGTACAAGTTAATTGAAATTTTACTATGTCATGTTACAGGAAAAATTCAAATCTTATTTCTTCCAGAGATCAACCAATTATAAGTGATTGTGAGTTCATCCATGTTGAATGTTAAATATGATAGCTATAAGTCTATTCTTCTCAATCAAGTAGATGGAAAGAGTCATAGCCAAGTACTGGTTCATGATGTTGTCATAAGAAAGTTAACATATGAGGATAAATATGCAAAAGGAGAGATAGTTAACATTTATCAAAAACGATAGACATTGATTAACTATATTATAGATTTATGTTCAAATGAAGGAGATTGGCTTTTGGATTTATTTTCAGGTTCAGGTAAGTTTTATTATATAAAAATGAATTTTAATATTTTCTTTTTCATTTTTATGTGTTTATACTAATTTATCTTCTTCTTTTTTGTGTTTGATGATTGGGTACAACACTAGCTGTTGCCTACAAAAGGGAAGAAATTGCATTGCAATTGAAAAAAACCCACTACAATGCAATTTTAATCAACAAAGAATTAATGCTCTTAAATTTCTTCTAGATGAAATGCAAGAAGATGGTTTAAGGAAAACATATTTTAATGAATCACGTGTGGAAAAAAATGCAAAGGAACCTCGACCACCGTTTTATGGAATGATTGGAAAATGACACTTTGGGAGATTTCCAGACATGAAAGATCCATTAGAAGAGGAAAATGAGGAAACTCAAGCATAAAATAATGAATCTATAGAAGATGATGAACATGGATTATATGATGTTGTTGATGAAATTTAAGTTATGTTTGCAAATCAAGCTGAATTTTGAGAGATATTCATTAGTTTTACTTGTAATGTTTTGACTTTGACATTTTATGAGAAGAATGGGCATTTGATTATTGTTGTTATATGTTCAATATTTATATTATCTGATTTTCACTTTAATTTTTATGTGAATCGTTTTTTTTTGTAAAATAATTGTGATTACTATTAATTTTTAACATAGAATTCATAAAAAATTTATATATTTTTAAAAGTTTTTTGTTAGGATTTTCCCATAAAAATCGTTTATTTGACATGTCATTTTTGACAAAAAGTCTCAAAATGAGTATTTTTCTCATTATATTTATATTGAAAATGTGTATTTTTTTGTCAAATGTTAAATTTTTTTTTTTTTTTTTAGTGGAATTATTTGATGTGCATTGAAATATAAATATACATAACATATTGAAAATACTAACTTTAAAATATTGAACAATTTTTTCTTTTGACTATGCGAAAAAATTAAAATTTCATTGCAAAAAAAATTGAAAAGAAAAATAAAAACATACAAATACATAAATACACTTAAAAATAAATATCTTAGGGAAGAAGAAGACATTAGAAAATTTAAAGTGTCAAAAATCAACCCTCTAAAAAAAATGGGTTGATGCTGCATCAACACTTTTCAAAATCAATATGAAAATCATTAACATTTTAAAAAAATGTTCATACTTGATACATAGGAAAATTTAAAGTGCCAAAATATGCTCCAAAAAAAAGGTGTATTTTGAATCACCACTTTTCAAAATTGGGCGATTTTTTGCCACCTCAAAAAAACATGTACAAGATAATTTTCTCGTTTGATCGGTAACTATGTTTTTTGTTAAAATTTTCTACTCTAATAAATTATAGGTGAGTGAATCATGGAAATTGAAGACAATTATTGGATAATGACATCGAGGGTGTAAAGGTCAAAGATTTAAATGAAGACTCCAAATATCAGAGTAGTTGTCTAGGAACTTGAAGGTATATGGATTGATGTCATTTATATCATCATCTTTTGTTGATGTTTTGCAATCCTACGTGGAAATACCTTGTGATGTAAAAAACATTCTTGTTATGAAGCAAGAACCTTGAAAATGATAAAAAGTAAATGTATACAATCCACTTTGAGGGGGAAACCTCCTTTTACAATGAATACAATGTATAAGATAAGATGGAATGATCTTAAGATAATGTCTTCTTTGTGTGTATATATAGGAGACAAATGGTATAATTATAGTGGAAGGGTAGAATGAAATGTTTTGTCCTATATAATAATATAACAATAGAAATGTAATAACACAATATCTAGGGCTTAATAACGGTTTTAGGGTTAACATGGGACTTGTCTAGGGATTAACATGCCCCTACCATTCAAAGAAGTGTTTCTCTCAAAACTTGGGTAATTAGGGTTCTTTCTACATGAATAACTAATCTTACCATGTACCTTCTTCTACAAATAGGATTTTTCTATTTGATAAGGTACTTGGTAATTGATAGCTTTTGCAGCTTGTTAATCCTTGTTTCAATTATTACTTCTAGTTCTAGTATGATTTTCCCTTCATTAATCTTTGGAAAAATAGTTTGGACTAGGATCTTGTCATTGGTTACCTTCTTTAAGAAATAAACATGGAAGATTGGATGTACACATGAAGATTAGGAAACTCCAATTTGTAAGCAATACTTTCAATCCTCTCTAACACCTTATAGGTGACATAATACTTGGGCGTTAATTTATTGTCATTGTTTTGTTTCTTGATGGAAATTTGTTTATGTCATTCAAGCCTAAAAAATACCTAATCCCCCACATCAAATTCCCTTTCATTGTGATGTTGATCTTCTTCTTGTTTCATCCTATTTTGGGTGATGACCAATTAGTCCTTCAAAAGCCTGATAACTTTTCATTGGTTCCCTATGCGATCCTCTACGGCTTGATCCTTTACAATCCCTTTCAAGGGAAATGTTATGGATGGAGGATGATATCCATAAAGTGTTATAAATGGGGACATTTTTTATGAAGTATGGAAGGATGTGTTGAACCAACATTTTTCCAAAGGCAACCACTTGACCTATTGTGTTTTTTTATTAGATGAAAATCAACAAAGATACCCTTCCAGACAATTGTTCACAATCTCAGTTTTTCCATTTCATTGATGATGGTAAGAGGAAGTGTGAGCCAATTGAGTACCAAAAATAAAAAATAATTTAGTCCAAAAATTTCCATTGAAAACTGGATCTCTATCACTTACAATAATCTTGGGGATTCCTTGTAGCTTCTAAACTGTTTCCATGAAAGTTATGGCTACTATATTTACTTTAAAAGGATGAAAAAAGAGAAAAAATGGGCATGCTTTGTGAGTCTATTACTATTACCATAACGACGTTATTTAATTTATACTTTGGTAGACCTATAATACAATCCATTGAATCTTCTTCCCAATGTTGGCTTGTATGACTAATGGTTGTAGGCGGCCTGAGATCTTGGTTATCTATCCCTTATTCTATCAGTAGATCACACATTCAATCACAAAAGGTCTTCTATTTGTGTTGAGAATTATTACATAATTATAAACAATCTTGATACCACAAAAAATAATTCTTCTGGATAAACTTTTATGTTGCATTGGGGTCCTCCTGTATTTTCTAAATGATCTTGCATACTTTATCATGTTGCTTCCATTCTATCCTTGTTTGTTACACCCAATCTAACTGCATAATTGAAATAACACATAGTAAACTCTTTGTGTCTTCCTCTTTCATTGAGATTGAATATACTAAAATATCTTGTTTTCTCTTTCAGTAGATAATTTCAAAGTCATAACCTAGCATACTTATAGCCCATTTTTTTTTGTCTTTTGAATAATATTTATTCCAATAAGTTTTTCAAATTATCATGTTTTGTTTTCACTTTGAAGTGTCTTCCTATTAGATAAGGAGATTGTTTCTTAACTACATACAATATGGCCAACATTTATTTTTCAAAGATGGGTCTACATAATTTATTTCCTTTAATTCATATACTTTCAAAGGCAAGGAGGCTTCCTTCTTGCATTAAAAGTGTACCAATGACATGGCCTGAGGAAGCACACTTGAAAATGAAAGTTTTTGTGAAGTAAGGTGCTTCCAGGACGCTGTACACATAGCCTCTTTAACGTTTTCAAAAGCTTTGGTTGCTTCTTGAGTCCAAGAAAATGCTACTTTTATTAAAAATGTTGTTAGAGGTGCTATTATCTCACCATAATTCTTGACAAGTTTGTGGAAATATCCTGTCAACCCTAAGAATTCTTTGATTTTCTTCAAGGCCTCAGATATTGGCCATTACATTATAGCTCATTCATGAGATACAATATAACCCAAACATTCTGCTTCTTGAACCCCAACGATACACTTGGAAGAATTTTCATATGGTTGATGCTCTTTCAATAGTGTTAAGACCCCATCAACATGTTGTACATGCTCTTTCCAAAATTTGATGTAGATTAGTATGTCAACAAAAAAGAATAACACAAATATTTTAGTGTTTGAAAACATAATTCAACAAGATTTGAAATGTTGAAAGTTAATCAGTAAGTCAAAATGGCATAATTGAAAACTCATGAAATTCATGTGTCCTAAAGAATATTTTGGGAATTTCTTCTTGCCTCATTTTGATTTGATGATATCTTTAATGGAGATCCAACTTAGTAAAGAAAACTTTTGCATGCATCTAATAATTAATCAATGACAAAAGTAGGAAACTTAGTTTTGATTTTCATTTTGTTGAGTCCTCTATACTATATACATATATTCCATGATCCATCCTTTTTATTAACCATCACCACTGGTGAAGAGAAATCACTATGGGTAGGTTTAATGATGTCAACGTCTAACATTTCTTGAATCATACATTTATTCACACTCTTATATGCATATGGATATATATAAGGCCTAATGTTATGTGGTACACTTCCTTGTTTCAAGAGAAGAACATGTACATGATATTGAACAAGTGGAAGACCCTTAGACATATCTATAAATACCTTCAAATGATTTTTGATAACCTTTTGAAGATCCATTTGAGTAGAGGATATGGATGTTTGAATATAGTGAGTACAATTGTGCAATTACACCAGGGCATCCTATTTTAAGTAGCTTTGTCGTGCTATTAGAGCTAATCACTTTAGAGGGTTTCCTTTGGATACCTCTAAGCTCAATTTTATTTCCCTCTAAGGTAAATTTCATGAAAATATATTAAAAATTAAGGGAAATTGTTCTCAATGTTTGTAACCATTAGACCCCTAATACAATTTGGCACCACCCATTTTAATTGCAATCATGGGACTATCTAATAAATACTACCCCACATGTAGCTTAATACTATGTCACTTCACAAAACAATTAATGGTACTTCCAACTACTATCATTACTTGAAATTATGCTAATGGAAATACAAAGCAATCAAAAAGTTTTGTTAATTTGTAATTGATGAAGTTATAGGTACTACATGAATCAATCAACATTGTTAATCTTTTATTTTTGATTTATTCTTCTACCTTGAGGGTTTGTGGAGTAATGATGTTTGAAAATGCATGATAACATATTATTGCGGAAGTCTCTTCTAGCTCTAGATCTTATGACAATTCTAATTATTGATATTCTTCCACTTCACAATCTATTTAGAATAATTTCTTCTTATAGCATTTATTCCATTGACTGCAATTTATATTACAGTTGAAACATAGTCCCTTTTCTCTTATTTCAACCATTTGTTCAGTTGTCAAACTTATTGTTTAATGACAAATTTCTACCTATAATAGTATGATACTTTAATCATAGCAGGGTTGCCCAAAAGGAGGGTGTGTGAAGAATGTGATATAACAAAAAAAGACATTCCCAATCACACAAACAAAAATTTACAAAGAAGAACAATAGATGTCACTGTTTTATTGTGAAAACCTATCTCTATTAATGTTGCCAACTTGAGAGAAGATCTCACAAAGATCTCAAATCCTGCTCCTCTCCTGGATCCTGCACACAAAAGAGAAAACAACCTGCTACATTCCTACAATAACAATATTAGTGCAAAGAAACTATATCAATATGTTGTTTTTACTTTGGAGACAACTGTTGGATATAGGGAGTCAGTGCTCAGGCACATCTATTTTCATGATTTTTTTTTTAGACTTAGAGTTGGAGTTAAACTATATAAGTGCAATGAATGTTTCAACTCAAGGGATTATTACATATAATTAGAATGGACGATACTTGAGGATTAAAAACCTTAAAATCAATGTGATGGTAAGAAGAAAATGTAGAAAAGGTAGGATGCCTAAAACCTTAGCAAATAAGGATTTAGGTTTAAAAATTAAGAGTGAAATGTTGGATGAAACAAGGAAACAAAGAGTATTTGGGTGTATTTTCTAAAGAAAATGGAGCCTCCCCATTTAAAGAATGATACAATGTTCTCATAACCACATCTTCATGAACAATGTCAAAATTATCCACGAAACATTCAAATGCTATTATACATTCCTCTGTTGTAAGATTGTCTTCCCAACTAAGTAGGAAGATACTTGAAATATTTGGGAGGATAATTGTGAAGAATATAGGGAAAATTCAGAGGTTTAAAAATTTCCCTAATTCTGCTATGAATTTTAGTGGGTTGATTGCAAAATACAATAGTGATTATAGGAGATGGTAAATCAACTTCATTATCTATACGCTGACATTATTGGTCATATTCAGAAGAGATGTTGATATAGATGTCATCTTTCTCATACAATTTAGAGGGAGGGATCAAATCAATACCAACAATACAAGAAGATAAATTCTTGTTCCAATAAGGAATATATAGTGGAAGGTTTTTTTATTATCTGAGTATACAAAAATGTAAGGGAAAATAGAGGAATGAACTTATGAAAAAGAATATAAGTTCTCAGAAAAAACTTATAATCTAATACCTAGCCTTTCCATATTGCTTCCTCATTTTTCTGTCAACATGGTTCATTATCTAGTGAAGTATTTGATCATGGAGTCATCAAATGAATGATAAACATCCACTTTAATGTCTAAAACTTGTTCTATGTTATGAAACCAGCTCAAGAAAAGATAGATCAATGCCTTAGAATTCAGCCTCTTCGAGGGGGCGACCTCCTTTACATTACATAAATGAACAATTCTTGGATGATACAAATGACAAAAGCTCCTTTGTATATATAGGAGTCTAAGGAGTCAAAATATAACCCAACCGACCTAACAATAATAATATAAAGCCACAAAAATAACAATAGAGGGATTCTATGGGGCACAATAATAACAATATGGGGGCAATAGGGGCACAACAATATTAATAAGGGGTACAACTACAATAGTAATGGGATAATCACTAGTATTATAGGGACCCAACATGCCCATCTCCTTCAAAAAAAGTGTTGTCCTCAACACTTGGGTAGTTCTGGATGCTTTTGTATAAACTTCTCATCCTCCCACGTGGAGTCTTCAGCAGATAAGTTCTTCCACTTGATAAGATACTCCGAAATTGCTCGATTTTGTAGCTGTCGAGTTCTTGTTTCTGTGACTGCTTCCGGTTCCAATATAATTTGTCCTTCCTCGTCAAGTTCTGGCAATATTGTTTGAACTGGCAGCTTGTCGCCTATAACCTTCTTTAAACATGAAACATGGAAAACTGGGTGCAATCGAGAAGCTGCAGGAAGCTCCAATTTGTATGCCATAGTACCAATATTTTTCAACACCTTGTACGGAACATAACACTTTGGTGATAATTTATTATCCTTCTTAGCTTGCTTGAGGGACATTTGCTTATATGGTTGTAGTAGTAGGAATACCCAATCACCTACATCAAAACTTCTTTCACTGCGATGTTGATCTGCCTGTTGTTTCATTCTATTCTGTGCCAACACGAGGTTATCCTTTAAGAGTTGGAGGACTTGTTGTTGATGTTCGATGTGATGTTCCACTGCTTGAACCTTAGAATTTTCTCTT